>CM061533.1:237017427-237037460 GCA_030545055.2 Neoaliturus tenellus
TTTAAACGTATCATTGTTCATAATTAGTACATAGTATAAAATTAAACTTTGAATTTTTCATATTTTAACGAAAAAAATGTATTTTATCTAAAACTTAGGCTGTACAATTTACTTTCATTGTTAACAACCTAAATAAAAACGATTTATTTAAACCTTTAGATCTTTTGAAATATAATTATGCAAAATAATCTAATCTCATCGCACTGTACTGTACTGTACTTTAGCACTTATACGCTTAGCACTGTACAATGTACCGTGTGGGCGCTATAAATATCTAAGCCTATTTTTTTTTAAACGTCAACAAAAGGTTGTTTTAGTCCTCGTCATTTCATTGAACATTTAAAAACGATTTACATGTTAACATCCTTTACATGAGGTGTATTTAGAACTTGATATTGAACTTTTCCCAAAATAGAGTTCTCCCCCAAATGACACTATTAACTTAATGCAATTCTTTAAATGATGAACCAATTTATAACTTAAAACACTCTCTATCTGAAAAAAGTAATGGCTGAAAGCCATTAAGGCTAAAATTGAAGTTAAATAAGTTGTATATTTTTTAGTACTTATAAAATAAATTTTACCAGAAAGTTTAAAAACTTTTGTTTGTAAGCTTAGTTAAAAAATGTAATTAATGATCGGCTCAAACAGCCAATTATCTGCATTATGAAGGTCATATAAGTATTGTGTAGTTAAATTAAATGTGTCACGTGCCTTGGCCATCTCGATTTCGAGCAGTAGGCTCTCCCTCAGCTGCTCACTGGCCGTGCTCCTGTCGGCCCCGTACAGCACAGCTATGTCCACCATGTAGCTGTAGTAGGCCTTTACTATCGGGTCATCCACTCCTTTAACGAGAAACTCCCTCGACAGTCCCAGAGTTGCCTGGTCTACCTGATGAAACCAGAGGGAGCAATGTAACATTATATCAACATCTAATGATAATTACACATTATTTCGCAGTAAATTTATATGTAAACCTAATAATTTACATGTACCCACTGATATTCATCGAAATTTAACCATCTTATCTGCGATAATATACAAATAATTGATGGTTTTCCACTTTACGTCCAACATTTTTTATTCTTAACCCTTTTTCACAACGCCGGCCTTTCAGGTCATTAGAAAAAAATTATTTTACTATTAATAACACTGAACATCAAAATGATCTAAGCCCTATTTCTTTGTTTAGCAATTTTAAACTCTGTAAGGTTGTATATTCTTCGTTCATATTCACACCGTTATGTACTTAAAAATCCATAAAAATAATTAATAGGAGTCGTCGAGTCTGAGGGTTTCAGTTGGTGAAAGTGCCACTACCATAACATTTTATCCTATTTATGTGTTGTTATGAGACCGATGTTTTGGTTTAGAGGAAAATCTTTGGACCAATAGTGCCAGTGATTAAAGAAACATTGGATATGCATCACAAGTGAAAGTGATAATGTGATTGTAATATTTACTCTTTTTATTAGAGTAAAGCTATCATGCCAGACTTAAAGTAGCTATGTAGTAAACACACGGCAAAATCGAAATGTTTCTAACTCTACCTCTAAAACTCTCCGACTAGTATTCTTAGTATCAATAGTGATGTATACATCGAACAGGCTCCCCCCTCCGATGGAGAGGTTCCTCAGCTTGATCTCCGTGTCCAGGAAGTTCCATCCGTCCGAGTGCCAGTCGCCCAACACCGGCCAACCTCCGGCGAGCCGCAGCCTGTCGAGCGCGGGACCCACTCCTCGGGCGTTGATTGCGGCTGGGATTGAAATAAATAACAATGTAGTAAGATATGACAAAAATATGAACTTTCAGTAATTAAAACTAACTTAAACTTTCAGTAATTTATCTGACTTTAAATTGTTTATGAGAGCGGAAAATGTGCGTTGTGTAGCTTACAAGAGATGAAAGTAAAGAGATTTGATAAGAACTATCAGTGCAGAATCAATCACTGTTGTAATCTTTCAGCGTTTTTCTGAACAACTGATATGATTATCATATACCCGAGGATGATTATCCAGATACGAGGAGTGTCTGGCGATGTATTTTTCTGGTATACTTTGCATTTGAGACGGTTTTGGTCCAAAAATAAGTTAAAAGGATTATTGAGAAAGCTCGTTTGTTCCGCAGTACAGTAGGTTGTGTCAGGGACTTCATTTCGACTGATCACTCCCTCAAATAGAGCTCTTTCTAAACGTGGAGCAATGTCTCATCTTTAATTATTAAAATGGCTTCTACATCTAATAATGTAAACCAAATGTCAACAAGGAAACGTAGAATTTTGATGCTGAGAACACTATAATTGATGAAACTCAAACCTACAATAGCATCTTCCCGACACAACCTTCAAACACAAACTTACTCCCACATCGAGAGTTTTTAATTGTTTCTCCATCTTTAACAAATACATCCCACCTTCCCTCACAACCAACTTACTTATTCAAGATAAGTTAGTCACAACTTACTCACAACTCAAGGTGTAGTGTTAATGTTAATTAAGCAGAGGACAATTAATGAGAGTGTTGTAACTTACACCCAAAGACCAATTGATTTATCAAATCAATATGAATAACTAATCTTTATAATAACTAGGTGCTCTTTTTGTGATTATTGAGAAGTCTTTATTTAAACGTCTTTTAGTAATTTGACCATTACTAAAATTACGTTGAAATGTTACTAAAGCAAAATACTAATTAAATGTTTTTTGCCTTAGTTTGCTAACCCAAGGAGTACCAAATTTATCAGAATTCTTTTCGCCTGAATATATGTAAAAAAATAAACAAAATACATAAACTCCTACGTTCATCCATGCAGAGAGAGAAGAGACGTCTCAAGTTTCTGTATGGCAGAGGGTCCGAGGGTTTTGGTTTTTCGTATACAATGGTTTTGAGCTGATCTTCCAGTTTTTCATGCACTTGAGCGAACGAAGAGTTCTGCGTCTGAAGAATATACATACAATTTAGTGATAAGATTTAAGACCTAACTTCTTGGTGTACCTATGTCTAAATAAATGGTTTCTAAAACACCAGTCATAAATATTTGTGATTTTAATTATGAGATAATTTAATATGACCCTCATCTAACCTGATGATCCGAAATTTCTGCGGTGTCCTCAAATTTTCTGCAAGCAAATCTGTAGAAATCGTCACAAGGAGCTGCAGAGAAATCCATGCAGCTAAGCATCCGCTCAGCTGGAAACAGAATATACTACTCACATACTATAATTTTAGTACAATAAGTAATGTTTATTGTACTATAAACTATAACAAATCGTGGTAAAAATTAAACTTTTGTGTACGATTTGCAACTTTGCCAAGATGTCTCTGCTTTTTTAATACAGTGGCTTAATCCCTAGTGTAGTAGCTTTAAGCAGCTAAAGCTTCTAGTTAGATGTCATACTATTTATTTAAGTATAGGAATTAGACCCTAGCCCGTGCTTCTCCGTGGATTGTTAAGTGATAAATTTTAATTACAATTTTTTGTGACCTCAGTTACCTATCACTTGCCTCCGAATCCCGAAGCAATATTGTATGTTTGTGAAAACAAAGTTTAAAAAAACAAAACTCATTCTATCATAATATTTGAGTGAAGATACTTATTAATACCATTTCAACTAGCACCCAGCACAACTGTCACAATCAAAAACACATTTAATTGAGTTTATTATACGTTATAAACAATAAAAACCATTTCATTATCTTTATTCTAGTTTATTCTAGATTGCCCAATTATTCTAGAGCATGGCGTAACAATCATCTTCAACCATGAGATTAGTTTTTAAACCATCAGTTGAAGAAACAGTGGCGCCCTTATGGCAGATTTTCTTGTCAATAACGCACACAAACTTCAATATAGAGGTAAGGCTAAATTAATTGACTAATTATAGGTGTACTGTACTTCAGTCAACATTTCAAATCAGTAGAAAAATTCTTCATATATTTCAGAACACAATCATCATCGGGGTTAATTAAAAAATGTCATACATCAGTCGTATAATGTTGTCATAATTTTAAAAATAAATATACAAATTAACGTTAAAACGCAAGTAGACACGCACAGTACGTATTAACATGAATTGTTTTGTTAAATTTTTAAAATTATATTTGAATTATTTCTGTTAATTTATGTAAAATATGAGCACATTAGAACCCTGATATTGAAGCCCTATTTTTGAAACATATGTAATACTTTTCTACTGATTTATGTTGACTGAGAGTATGTATACCTATATTAATTAGTCTACAAAACTCTTCTGGAGGCATAAAGCAATGAATAAGCTAAAGTAATTTATCGTTTTGACTTATTGGCGTAATCTGGCTTTGGTTTTAAAATCAAAAACTAAAACGCACTTTCTAATAAAAAATAAAAAAAATAAAAAAAAACAGAAGTTTTTGAATACCCATAATATCTGTGTCAGCGGGGCAGTGTCCCTCTATTTGAGAAAAATTCCATGATTAAACAATTTGTCAAACGCTCACGATTTTGATCCACAAATTTGTCAATTACATACTTAATGCAGTTCGTAAACAGTGTATGCTCCGTGGCTTAACATAACCTCTTGGGTATGAATAAGATGCTTTCCTGGTGTTGCATCTTAATACTCTTCTGATTTTATTCTTGAAAATCAGTCAATTTCCTTATCAATTAATTCTAATAGATTGGGGTAATGTAAGAGACTTGCTATAAGGTCTTGCAGGGCCTTCTGTTTGGATGGATGTTTACCAATTTACTTCAGAAGTTACGTCACGCCGAGCTCCATACAATGGCCCCAAGAGCATTAAACCTGTTAAAAACTGTGAGAGCAGAATTTCCTTGTAAAAAAAAAACATGTCGGATATTAAAAAGATTTGAAGTGTTCGGGAAAGAGATGACCGGTTAGGATTACTGCTTTAACTTTGACTGTAGAGAGCTTTGACTGCTAAAACATAGTCTATATTGTATTTACTTAAGATAGACTTTGTTTTCAATACATAAAATAATAAATCTATTTATATATAAGCGAAATCCCACTCACTGACTCATCACGAAATCTCAGGAACTACCAAACGGATTTACTTGAAACTTTGAACATAGGTTAGTCTTGTCCCTTAGGTGCTCACTAAGAACCGATTTTGCAAAATTCCTTCAGGGCTCCGCCCCACACGTCTTCAAAGTTACCATGTTATTCTTATGGAAACAACATTTTTCTATTGGATCATATAATTACATTAAAATATAATATTAATTTTGTAAACAGCTGTTCTCAATTAAATTCTTGAGGGAAGATAGGTAATACAAATCTAGAGGATAATTGCGGCGAGTGAGCTTAGCGACAAAGCTAAACCTGACGGAAAGTGATTACTGACTGACTCATCATGAAATCTCAGGAACTACCAAACGTATGTACTTGAAACTTTAAACACAGTTTCGTCTTGCCTCTTAGATGCTCACTAAGAAACGATTTTAGAAAATTCCTTCAGGGCTCCGCCCCTCAGGCCTTCGAAATTTCAATATAATGTTATCCGCATGGACAAATTTAAATAAAAACTAGGAAACCTGCACGGTTGAAATTTGGAGTGGTCTCTTCTTTCTTAGGTGCTAAAAAAGTGCTTTAAATATCCCCTTTAGTACTCTGCCCCACAGAAGCTCACAATTACGGTATAGCCTACGTGTGGAAATTTGACATGGACGATTCTCTTTTCTTACAGATACTTATTAAAACACTGTTTTGCAAATATAGTTTTTGAACCATTTTAGGGCTCCGCCCCACTGGACTTGAGGATTACTTCAGTTCCTCCGGGGTGCTCTCTTTGCTCATGGGTGCTCCCACTGGATTTCAGAATTACTTTTGGGACTCTGGGGTTTAAATTTGACACGGACGTTTTTATTCTTTTATTATTATTTTTTTTTTTTTTTTGCTCATGGGTGCTCCCTAAGAAACGGATATTTGCAAATATTGTTTTCAAAGTTCTTTAGGGCTCCACCCCACAGGACTTCAAAATTGCTTTTGGGACTCCGGGGTTTAAATTTGAATCGGACATTCCTCTTTGCTCATAGATACTGACTAAAAAATAATTGAGCAAATTTCCTTTAGGGCTCCACTCCATAGAACCTCAAGGTTACCATAGATCCAAGGGGATTGTTGTTGCTGTTGTGATAATTACTTTTGGGCCTCTGGGGTTAAATATGAATCAGACGTTCCTATGCTCATAAATACTGACTAAAAAACGGTTTTGCAAATATAGTTTTTTTTTTATTCTTTAGGGCTCCGCCCCACAGGACTTGAAAATTACTCTAGATAGGGTACTCTAGATTACCATAGATAGGGGCTATAAATTTAAGATGGATGTTCCGTTTTGCTAACAGGTGCTCCCTACGAAATGGTTTTTAAATTTGACATGGATGTTCCTCTTTGCTCATAGATGATCAATAAGAAACAATTTTGCAAATTTCCTTTAGGGCTCCTCCCCACAAAGTCTCAAAACTACCATAGATCCTACGGGTTGAAGTTTAACTTAAACGTTCCGTTTTGCTAATAGGTGTAAACTAAGAAAGTTTTGCATATATAGTTTTTTATGTTCTTCAGAGCTCTGTCCCACATGACTTCAGAATGACTGTAGGGCCTAAGGGGTTGAAATTTGACATGGTCGTTCCTATTTGCTCATACGTTCACAGGACCTTTTCTATTTAAGAAAGCTTTACTCAGTAAGAACAGGTTTTGCGAAATACCTTCAGAACTCCACTCACACTACTTCATTCTTTCAATGTCATTCTTAAGGAAGTAGATTTCGTTGCTCTTTAAGAAGATTTTATTACCAATAAAATAAACGTAATCACGGGCGAAGCCGTGACGGGCGACAGCTAGTAAAGAGTATAAGCACTATATCAGAAACACTTACACATTGTTTTGCAGGCTTTGGTTCTACATATTTTGGAAGAGACCCCATCTAAAAAGGAAAATATTTATTTTTAATTATTAAGCTGTAAAATCAAGTATCTTCTGTTTATTGGAATAATGTTTTATAAATATTGTTCAAGTTAGAAACTTGACATGAAATAAAGTATACAACATACGTTAAGATTAAAAACTATAGGTTTTAACATATTTTTGTGGCTCATTGAATTTTTTTAGTATCATTATTTTAGCTGTAACACGAAAAATAACAGGAAAAATCAAACGTAAATAAAAATTGGTTAACAGGAAGGTTAACATCAAACAATATATCAACTACTTACTTTCCAGAAAGAGCACAGCTATTGTCAGCAGCACTAGCGGTGGCACTTTAATCATGGCCATACAAGGTTTATTTTTGTGTGCTTATCAGTAAGATGTGTAATTAAGACTTGACAAAAGACAGCTATGTAATTAAAAATGTTGACGTTTATCACCATATCAACAAAACGTGTTATCTGATTTACACAGGCATGAAACTTGTGTCCAACTGATTCACCTGGCTATTGTAGTCGGTTGGGTATTATACAGTTTAATTGGTTTACAACCATAACTAATTCAATTTCATGGTAACTTTATTTATTGAAAGCAGGGAGAGTTTTGTTTTTACTCGCTTTCTCAAAGGCTCTAGATCGATGCTCTACAACGATTAAATTAGTGAACGATTATAAGTAATATAAGACAATGTATTCTACACTTATAAGTTACACTGATTTTAAATTAAAATGCATGCATTTAACAATTTGCACAGTCTTAGTTGTTTATAATCAAGATACTGTTTCAAACATTCCAAGTAAACAGAGTTTTAATAGATATCAACGAATGAGAAGTATTTCCGCGTAATATCTGCAAGAGAACAGCAATTATTAACACGCCAGTGGTTTTAATATGCTCTACTTTAATACTTGTCTTGCTCGCAGGCCGCTCTGCGGTCAGCCCCTTTTAAATTAATACAATCCTGAAACAAATTACGATGTTTTTAGTTGTATCATTTATGAACACATGAATAGAACATAAATGTTTGTTTCCTCTTAAACTAAAATTATGTTTTCTGTGACTTTTTTTTTGGAAAATTTCCAAATGAATGTTATTGTATCACTATAAAATATGCTGTAACACTTTTTTTTTAAAAGTAGTTTATAAGGTCAACGACATTAGCATTATCAAACTCTTGATTAAGATGCTCACAGTTCTATCAAAACTGTATGTAAAAAAATAAGAAAAAAATCCCAAACACATTTTATTTTTAAATAAATTAGGCTTATTAAAATTTAAGATCATAAAAATTAAAGTTAATTGAACTCATCAACATTTTGTGTTCACAAAAATATATTTCTTTACGTTGTTGTTAAAGCGTTTTAAGGCCTTAATCATTTGATGCATCGTAACAGAATAGTGGGATATATTTGACAACTTTGGTAGATGATGAGATACAAAATAGCGAGTGATCACACTTTGTAAAAAATATCTTTTAAATCAAACTTTTTAAATTTACTGTTATAAAAATCTCAGTGGTATTAACGGATTTGAGGACTACCATTAATTATGTTGGGGACATTTCGTACATTGTGTGACAGCGCTAAAACTTTTCTCATTAACTGAAACGGATTTCAAATATCAGGTGTTGAGCGGCAAAAGCAAAAGAAGGCCCAAACGCATCGCAACAGAAATGCTGTAATGAAAGGTGATACATTTGAACTCTTTATGTGATATTGAAGACGTGTCTTATCACCAATCGCACGTCACACACTTCCCCCACTCCTCCCTTCCCTTGACCTAACAACCGTCTCCATTCACCACTTTAGATCTCAAGTATTCAAACTGTCTGTAATTATAGCTGTGAAATGCGTAACTAAACATTCAAAAATAAAATATGAGAACAACACTGCCCTACCTTGTATGTTTTAATTTTTTCTTATATCTAACCATTTTATTAATTTTTTTACCATGATCATTATGATCGTGTTTGTAAAATTTTACAACAATACAAGAGTACCAAAATACAGTGTAATAAATTTGTCCGTTTAAAGTTTTACCAGATAATCGTAGATTTTGTCATCGCAGAAATAGTACTTTGTTTCCTACAACTTGTTATATATATTACATTAATTAAGAAATATAATTTAAATAGACCATTGAGTTAGAAAATTATAAGTAATTATATAATAAAGTCAATATTCTGATAACAACGTTTTAAAGGTACCTTTAAATGTGAAGAAATAAATAATATGCAATAGTGTATTAAATCGGTTACATTTATTTATTTTCATGTTTTAAAAGTCCTAATATGGAAAGCAGGTAAATATATATATACACTACAAAAGAACAATAATTTATTTTAACTTAACAAACTATTCAAATCCTTTTTAAGGTTAGGCCTAAAATTGGTAATAGTAAAACACTTATACAAAATCGAAAGAGTATTGAATAAAATAATAAATACTTAGGGTGGTTTTCAATTCATATTTTTATTCAACAGAAGAGACCACTTGTGACTGTGAATTAGTTTACTACATTTAATAGTAGGCCCCTACAGCTTTGATGAGTTTTGTTTCCTTTGAATGAATATGCTGTAGATAAAAACCGAATTATTAAAGTAATTTTAAAAGACATGATGCAAACGTTAAGACCAGTTAATACAGTAGATTCTCCAAATAGCTTTATAAACATCATCAATAACTTTTTTCAAGTCGTGGTATATTATAGTGGTTATTTTAATTATCAGTGAAATCACTTTGCTTAATGAGGTCATAAACGTACAGGTTTTACATTAGGTCTATAACACATAGGTTCTAGGCCAATGAGAGCTCGGCATTTGACAAAAGCAGTCTTTTAATAGAACAAAAATTACGCAATTCACACATAAGTTCATTGTTCCATTACCATCCATGTTTTAATTCCTTTGAAGCCTCAAAAGAGTGTGGTCATGTGTGAGTGAGAGCGACGATTAGGCCAAGCGATGTCTGTGTGGCTACGTTTTGGATGGGTGACCACCTACAACCTATAAATTTCAACATGTTTATTGCAGTGATTTTCCAAATTTAAGTTGGTAGTAGTTAAATTAGTGTATGATACGATTGTATTCATCCTTTAAGCTACTCGTAAGATATTTAGAACACTAGTTTCGCTTGTGATATAACTTCATCTTCATCTCTCTTGTGCCTTAAAGGCCTACATAATACAATAGTTGCATAATCTACTATTAAACCATCACATTGTTTTAAACACTTAAGTTTTTGTTATTTGTATAAGGTGTATAACAAAATATGTTTAAAATATAACATGTATTTCATGCATACGAACCGGTCGAACACGTAACAATGTATTTATTTTCCACAATACTCGATTTTTATTTCCATGAAGTAGCTGCAATGGTAACTAGATATCGTCAATGTCATAAGAACCGGTCTAGCTTGTAAATGTAAATGTCGACTTTAATTCTAAACGTGTGGGCATTTCAGAGAGGAGTTATGAAGAGAGCTCTTGAATTCCTGCCCGGCTGTAACATGCATCGCTACGCCCAATGGTAATTGCGGGTTTTTGCATGGTTGCATTAAATTCTAGCTGGTTAGACTTGTGTTAATTAATTTGTCCTAGCTTGTAACCATGCTTGAATGCTGCTATGCACCATTCTGATAACTATTAATTTTTAAGGTTTGCTTCTTCATCGTGACCAAATTGTTTTGTTTTAAACTATTTTGAATATTCTAATAAAAATCCGGAGCAATATAATCATACTCAAGTTTGAATCATAAATGTAGGAATATATTTTGCTGAATTCTCACATGAGTTAAATCAAAGATCTGAGTTGTCAAAGCTAGCAATGTGGTATTATTATTGTTAATTTTTAAAACTTTTAATTTAGGAATTTAATAGTTGTGTGCGTGTGTCACTTACGAGTAAATTTTTTTTATAACTGAATGACTGAACCGTGCATTTTTTTGTATTATGTTTTGCTGCATTTATTTTGCACTATATTTTTAGACTTTTAAATGTTTTATTTATACCAATTTTATAACCATGGAACTAAAAAAGTACCTCAAATATATGTATCTCAAGACCAAATCTTATCTTGTGTTAGTAAAAATCTAAACAGGTATTTATTGAGGTGGGGATTTTGATGTCAGTGGAGATTATCAGCAAACACGATATATTAACACTATTTTATAACCACAGAAAAAAATGTAAAAATATAAAAAATTGAACAAAAATCCAAAATAAAACGTATTTTTGTGTTCGATTCTCTTGATAGTTCATATGTTAGAAAAGGCTTTGAACTGTATACCGGGTGTCCCATGAAGGTTCTACCTTTAACTAATAATCTAGACCTCTCAGTATCATAATAGATATTTGAAGAAGTAAAATAAAATCTAAAGTACTACTTTTTTACGTGTTATCTGCTTATCATAACTGAAGGAACTCTATTTCATATTATGTTCGAAACGCCTGATGCGTCTGGGATATTGATTCAGAAATAAAAACCTCTTCTTGGGGCGCAAAGAAGCCTATATATCCACGCCGATAATTTAGGTAAGTCCAAATATTAAACTATAAATTTTTTGGCATTTAAATTTGCTGGTATTGATTGAAAGGTGTAAATCACTTAGGTTTAATATCCCAATATTTATATAGTTTTGGGATGTAAAATGTTGTACTTTGTGGTTGTAGATTTATTAATTTTTACGTTAGTAACCAGTTAAATCGTAAAATAAAATTTTCAATTCACATTTATATTTATTTGAGGCAGGTGAGCAGATATTATACTAAACCACAGACGTGAATAAATTCGCTCACAAAGCTGAAGGACTTGGGGAATGAGCACTCTCTGAGCTTCTAGTGATTCCCGTTGGAAAAGCCGGTGACTGGGTCGCGTAAAAAATAAAAGGAAATGGAACATATTTGTAGGGAAACACTTATTTCTACAAAGAGCTCTAGGAGATTAAGACATAATTTAATCGGGCCTTTAAATAAATCAAGAAATTAGAATTTAAGGTAATTTAGTAAAGACAATTTGAAATATAGGTTACATTTATTGTACTTACTATCCTATCTAATTAAGGAGTTTTATTCCTCTGTGTCTAAATTATTTATTAAGTTAAAAACTCAACAGAATAAAAATGTTTAAAAAATCCTCTATTATTCAGTATAATGGTATACTATTTTTTTTATTTAAATATTGTTCACTTCGGTTCAACTTGTTAAATGGACGGTATTAAATGCTGTTTGGAACTTGAAATGGCATTTCATAATAAAATAAACCCTTTAGAACTCTGTGACAACCTTTTGAGAAAACTTTAAAACCATTAATAATCGTTATTTAAAGACTTAACTTATAAAAAAATATTTTATACCATGAAATTTAAATCTCTACATTAAAATCAAACACGCTTTTATAGCCTTCTTTTTTAAGGCTTATCAAATTAACTAACACTTATGATTGATACTCAAAATGATTATTGTTTTACCTGAAAGATAGTTTACAAAATTGTATGTTTAATTATTTTAGGTAACGACGATTTGAGTATTGTTAATTTACTTCCTATCGTTTTTTCGTCAACACTTTCTTTAGAAGTAATCAATGTTTTATTTTTACAAGGAAAACATCTTAAGCAATGTTAAATGGAAAATTCGAGACAATGCTACTTGGCCGGCATTGCAAATTCAATAGATAATCAGCTTCCATTCAGTCTTGCTCCAAACGGATTGTCTCGAACAAAAGAGTTGGTGGAATAGTTCTTTACCATTAAAGCAGTGTGAAATCAAAATAAAAAGAAGTTTACCATGTTGCAGCGAAATAGATTTGAATCTGCTGCAACTTTTCATGTAGTTGTGATGAGAATGTAAATTTGAATCGTAACAATCACCCATGATAATTTTGTAACATGATTATACCTAAATGGTCCCACAGATTCTCTTGATTTTTAAAATGCGTTATCAAATAATAAAGCAAAAAACTTCTTTTCGTTGATCCGCTCCGAAAATAGTTCTTTTGATTGCGCTTTTAGAGCTTAAGAGCGGGTGAAAGGGCTCCTCTCAGAACGTCATACAGTGCTTCACCTTCTTTTTTCCGCCATTATTTTAAGTTCGATAAAATTGGAAGGGTTTTTTTTATGAAAAGTAAAGACTTGGACTATTTGATTCCCTTTTGTATTTAAATATTAAGAATACATACGTAATAGTTCAAAGTTAAACATTAGATCACCTTTAGACATGCTGCTGCTTATTAGATCACCTTAGCCGTATAGGTTAATACTGTTTAAAAAAATCAAAAGTCAAACAAATATCCTAAGTCTAATCTTTTATCTTTCATTTAAAACGTCTCCCATTTTTATCGGGCTCTCGCAAAATGGGAGAATGTGAAGCAATCACGATGAATTATTGACCCGCAAGATTTCAGAATGGTCGTGCAACAATATGAAACGTAGGTCTATTCCGATAGTACTGTGCCACAATGGACACTTTTCTACCCAGGCTCTATCTCTTTAGCCCATTATAAATAGTATTTTCATTGTAGTTTTTTTATATTTATTTTTCATCCGTACATTTTACGATTATGGTATACTGTTGTATGATGTCTGTTTATATACTGTATACTGTTTATTGAATGCAGTTTTTTCTGTTGTTTTTTTTTAGGGAGAGGCAGGAAAATGCTATTACGCAAATAGGTGACCAGCCTGTAGTGTGGACCCTCTAAAAAGGGTTAACCCACTAGTACTGAATGCAGTAGAGCCTACTCATCACTATAACAATAATAATAATAATTTTATTGCAGTTGACAATTATTCTCTCCATGAATTGTATTGCAAAAGTCATTTGATTAAAGTTTAAAGTCGTTGAAAATATAAAATTTAGCTTTCACTCTGCCATTCAAACATAAAGAAATACATTAATAAAGTTTCCATTCATTTTTCATACCTCTCTCAGGCACCAGGCTTTAATTTTTGGTCAAGTTTGTGTTTCACAGCAGCATGAGCCAAGAACTCGCCCACATCGCAGAACATTCATGAGGCAAGAAAAAATAGGCGAGTTTTAAATACCTTGGGCATTTGTACGTTTTTGAGAGAGTCTGGTAACTTGATGATTGGCTGGACGACGGTTTGTTTGGGCAAGTGTTTGAACACTCCCGTTCGTCGTCCAGTTCGGATTATATCCCTCTAGAGACTATCATGACCCTCTAGTCTTGTGGTCATGGATGTCTTGAACACGCGGGGTAGGGCACATTTGGCCATACAGTATGTTACTCTTTCCAAGATGTAGAGACAGAGTAATGTCAACAGTTGCAGATCTTTAAACGCGGGTCTGCACGACTCTCTTTATTTAATTTTTAAATTATTCGGGCTGCCTTTTTTCGAGTCAGAATAATTTTGTTATTACTGGAGAATTCACAGTACACTGTCCATGTTTAATGAAAACTGACCCACTGATCCTAGAAGGTATCTCAACTAATGAATACAATTTTTTATAAATACAATTTTACAAGGCATATGTAATATATATATATAAGTAGTGTGTTTTGGTTACTTCTGGACCGGAAGTCGTGCCATCTGCCCGAGCAGCTGCTCGAGCAGATGGCGTCAGATGCTGGGGTGCAGATGGCGAGAGCATATGCCCTGAATTTGAAGTAGAATTGGGCATGAATTAAGAGTTAGTTGAAAAGTAAAATTCAACTGTGTTAACTAAACTCTAAAAGTTGAATAAAAATTAAGAGTAAGATCAAAACTGAAATTGAACAGTTATAACTGGGGGCCTGGAAAGTATGTCAAGGTCATCCAGAGTAAGTTTTAAAAAAGCCTACCCAACTACCACCAGAAATAGTTCAAAGTTGAACTAGTTGGTGATAGTGGGATAGGCTGAAGTAAATTTTGAATTTTATTTGTGAACATATAATTAATGTGCAACAGCAGAGTTTAAACAAGTTGAACTTTTGTGATGAACTACAGAGTTGTAAATGCAAACACCAACGACGATGAGAAGGTAAATGCAGAGTCCCCAGATGATGTATTTGAAAAGCTTGAACAAACGTAACATTTCGAGTTGGTTTTCCCGTTCCATTTCCAATCGTTTAATTTCCAATTTCAATTTATCCTCTTCTATTCTAGTTATGAAGGGAACTTCATCCATCATATCCATCATGATTTTGTAGTGTTTGAAATTTTAAAACAAGTGATGTTGATAGTTCAAAAGTTGAAGACGGAATGAGAAGTGAAAGCGAGAAATGTTAGTTAAATAAAGAAGTGGTGGGGGGAACGAAGAATTACAAAGAAGTGGTGGGGGAAATATTTTGCTGTTCATTATTACCATCAGTAGTGTCAGATGGTGCAGGAGTTAGATTTAGTAAACTGTCTTCGTCCGAACTTTCAATCTTATCACAAATAGGACAATCGTATGTTATTTCCAAATTCATTTTGATGGTTGTAAAATTATCTACAAGTTCTTGTAAAATATTAAAAATGTCTTGTAACTCTTCTTTAGAGTTTATTTCAAAACTAGAATTCATTCGGGCCAATGGAGAGTTGTTCATTATTGGAGAGTCGGTGATGGAATGAGGATCGGCGCATAGGGAGGGGGCTTATATAATGGTGACCTTGAGCAGGCGTCTAGGGAGGGGGGCCGTCTGGGGAGGGGGCTTTTATATAGGGAACCTTGAGCTTATGATTGAATAAAACGTTTAGTTCTTCTTCTCCATCTTTTAATTCAATTATTTGAACCGAAGTAGTTGTTTCATCTTCTTCACTTGATGAAGAAAACAATTCACCAGGATTTAAATATTGAACTACAATTCTGAACCATCTTATAGGATATTCGTCAATGACAGAAAGTAAGTTTTGAAACAATTCTTCCATCTCCTCCCTGTCAGTTATTATATGTTCAAATTTGATAAATTTGTTTTCCATGTTGTTAGTTAGAGTGTTGGAAGTGGAATGATTTAATATTATATAAAAATTAGAACTAGTGGTGGGGGAAATCTCAAGGTCATCCAAATGAAGTTTTAAAAAAGAGTGTAAAACTGAAATTACACATTTGATGGTTCTACAGGATCGGAATACCAATCTGATCTGTATTTACATCTTTTTATCATATGTGTACAAAAATCATCTTGATGAGAATTGGTGCGTTGACAATGAGCAAGATCTAGAGGGTGAAATTTGAAACATCTTTGAGGACAACATGTATGAAAATATCTTGATTTGTAAAATTTTAAAGTTCGCAATTCCGGTGGTGGTAGTTGTTTTGTTTTGCATTTGCAATAACAAGATCCGAAGAATTCACATTTAGTACAAGCTAACCCATCCACCATCATTGGTCCTAAATCTGTACACTGTTGTTCACAACAGTAACGAGGTTTGTACTTGTATTTTTGCTCTTCCATGTTGACGCTGCGGAGTCCAGTGAAAGAATAAGAGTGTATAGTGTTGAATAGTGAGTTTTATGTACTGTGAAAAGTGGTGGGGGTAATTTCAAGGTCATCCAAATGGAGTTTTAAAAAATTATACCTTACAAGTGTAAGGATTATTAAAATTTAGGAAGTTTGTTTCTCTTTGTTTTCTTCAGACTTTTTCTCTCTCTCCGCCTTAGCCATAGCAACAAGTTCTTCTGTTGATAATGGATGTACTTCAGGAAATTTTAAAATTAATTTAGCTTGATATCCTTCTTTAGTTAATACATCTAAATCTTGGGTCATTTGTTCAATGGTGTTGTAGTCTTTTCCATAGATTTTTCCATCAAGTTGAATCATCATTCTGTACAACATTTTCTTAAATAGGTCTTGTCGTGGTGAGAGCTGAGAAGCAAATGATTATTTATACAAGTATCACATCCTTTTTATTAACTCATATTGATCATGTGATTCTTTAGTTGTAGTTTTGTCTGTCAAAAGTTATTCAACATTGGTAATACTTCTGGAACTTGACGTTATGTTGACCAGCTGGCGATGAAGAAGTTGTAGGTTGTGTAGAAAAAAATATTTCATCATCGCAATATTTTGTTTTAGTGAACATCCTTGTATTAGTAGCACTAACATCAACAGTTAAGTGATAACCACCGGTAAGTAAAACTCGCATTTCGTTAGTTAAATCTTCAAGTTGTTCAAAAGTAGTTATGGTGTTGGTATCATAAGATGCACACTTAACCTTTAGGGACATGTTGCAGTTTTATATTCAGGGATTAAGAGCGAGATGTGTACGGTATGAAAGGTAGCAGTAGACTGATGAATTTTGCAAGTACATTTCCCCTTTTATAATTATACAAAATTGGGTCAAGGTCATCCTGTGGAATTTTTAAAAAAAGCAACATATTGTAATGTACAAAGACATTACAATATGTTGCTTTTTTTATTTTTATTTTTTGTTTTGTTTTATATCATATTTATTGAAAAAACAAATACAAAGAAATATTTACAATGTTATGTACAAATTAATCAGTAGTAGGTGTTACATGAATTGTAAGTTCAGTAGAGTTGTTTCCACTGGGTCCATGTGATACCAAATAGAGTGCGCCGGGTTGAATTATACGAAGATCTTCATTTTGAAGTAGTTGTATGAAGCGCTTTGGTAAGAAGATCTGAAATTTTGCTTCATCACCAATTGTATAAGGTGCCTCGCTCAAAGTGCAATTTATAGCATCACCTACTGAAGTTTCCATTTTCTTAATAGTATGAATGATGTAGTGTTTTTCTTCTTTTAGTTCAGAACATTTCTTTGTAGGTAGAATTGATGATTTAGAATGAGCGTTGAACTGATCAACTAAACTTTGAAGTAAGTTCTGTGATGCCATATTGATGTTGTTGTTAATCTTCTTGTTAATAAGAATGTCCGTCGGAGATGTTGTCTCTTCGGAGGTTTGAGTAATACTCATGCTGTGTCATGGTAGCGCTCTCACTTTTATAATCGACACTACCCCCACCACTGACACTACCCCCACCAGTTTGTTGAAGGAAATTATTCAAGCGGTAGGCATTCTTTAAAGCGCACTGCGACCTTCGATGTTTAAAACTTTTTGATGAAATACAAAGTTCGTTGAAGTAGCATTGGAAATCTTTATCAATTATTGCATTAATCACTTCGTTGCTTGTAAATGATTGTATCCAATTTGCTTTTTCCAATCCCCTTGTGTAGATAATTTTAAACTCTTTGCAATAATGATTCATAATGTGCGGCATCATGTTATAATTAATGAAACCTTCATCCCATCTTAAGTTGTGAAAATGTTTGTTCAACCATTTGTTTGTAACTTTCGCTTTAGTTGTTAGTCTATTAAATGGTACTGGAGGTTTGAACAAATAATGATAAACTACTGATGTGTTCATGTCCAAGATTACTGATTCTTTAATAATAAAATTACCATCATTTCCTCGGAAAGCTTGAAATTCAATTATACCTCTTTTAACTTCCATTATATGTGGCGCATTAGAAAACGAAACCCGTTTATTCATGATGAAGTCTTACTAACAACTGACTTAAAAATTGAATGAGCCGATGTTTATAACAGACAGGATTGTTCTTCTTCTTTCACTTCTTGTGCCACTTCATCAATATTAAAATTGGTGTGATAGTTGTTTAATTGTCTCCACATTTCAACTTCTTGAGGTATTCTATTAAAGATTGAAGTATCCACGGGACCGTATAAAATTGGAACAAAAGGTTTTTTGTCCAATGTATCAATTAGATAGTCTTTAATTATTGCACTTGAAAATATTAGTTGTTTTAAATATCTGGTGACGGGACCGGTAGTACAACTTAAAGTGTAAAATTCTTCTTTAGTGAAATATAATTTAACATTATGTGTAGTTAAATCTCTGAAGCGAACAATTTGTCCTCCACGATGTTTTACTATATCAACTTCAATATTTGATTCCAATAAACTTAATCTTGTTCTTCTTCCAAATGTGTTGTTACTTAAATAGCACTCCAAAAGATGTAAATGTTTCATGAGAGATTCCCAAGTAGTTTCACTGAAAGTAACCATTTTGTTTCCATGATTTAAAATAACAATTGGTGAATAATCCATTGATTTTAAAATTCCAACTGATATACTTTTTGTCATGCATGAAGAAATTGGGTAGATAATCCGAAGAAATACTTCTGTTAAAATATTGGTTGTAATGTTAACTTCAACCTTCTTCCTTTTTACTTCTTTTTCAGCTTTTTCTTCTTCTCTCTTCTTATGTTTGTTGAATTTTAGGAACTCGTCCATTTCTCGTTCAACTTGTTTTTCTATATCTGAACTATTATCATCCATTAGAGGTGTATTTTCTTCTCCGTTAGTAGAATTCATCTTGCGAATGATGTTTCCCATACGACGGTTGAAGATAGAATGAAGTTTCTACTAATTATTTTCTCGCTTTTATATTTTTCGTAAAATCCTTGAAATTTATACAATTACATAATTGTTTGTTTTCAACTTGTCTTTCACAAATGAAATTCTAACCTCAAAAATTAAAGCAGATAATTCTAACCTCAAAAATTTGCAGTTGTTATACAATTCTTCTTAAAGTACACTCTTCACAATTCCGGTCAGCGGTGTGTAAGTAACTATTTTATCATGTAGAATTAGACAGTATGCCGAAGTTCCATCCGCTACTGGTTCTTCAAATTCCATTTCAATTTTTATATCCACACTTGATGATTTTACCGATTCATTTTGTTTTGAACAATCGATTACAATTATTGGAGCCTTGGAATAATACTGGTCAGGTGATAATAGTGGTGTATTAGTCTTTCCATAATATGACGATTGAAATCTTGCATACATATCGTATAAAATGGAAAAACGTTTTTTGCTGAACATGACATTCAAATTGTCATAGGGAAAGAATTGAGAGTTTAGGAAAACTTTACAATTCTTTATTTTACAGTGATCAAATTGACCAGCATTTGCAGTGATAACATCTTTTCGCTTAGTTTGAAAACCGAGTATTATGTACCTTGCTCGTTCCAAGTAAGTTGATGTCTTGACGGTCCATGTTTGTCTTTCTGTCTGAGGTAGTGTAGGGTATTCATGAAATTCCCAACTTCGGAATGGCATCACAATATCACGGTCAGATTTTAACTTTCTCAATAATAGGATTCTATGTTCATCGGCCAATCTTACATGAGGTACTCTCCAA
>CM061533.1:237037560-237210882 GCA_030545055.2 Neoaliturus tenellus
AACATATCACAGACATACAGTTACGAGCTTTAGGCGATCGCCTCTTACAAAAACCATGTAGCCAGTGATCGAAGTTTGAGGCCCTGAACTTGATTTGTTTGTTGTCCAGAGACTTGTTTGTTTAGATCACACACTTTTTTGGGAGAGTGGTATAAACCTATACAAATGTGGTGTCTGCCAAAAATATCTAGAACTGAAGTGTCACTTCACCCAATTCCAGGCATCCACTGGAATTAAACGCTTTACCATCCACTGAATTACGTGATTAAGGTTTATTTAAATATTTATTGATGTACAATCACTGGTTCAGCCTGTATTTTGTTACAACGATTTCATTTTCATTACTTGATTCTCCTAATTTATCTGACGTTTTATCAGTGTATGTTCTTCTCTTTCTGTGTTCTCTGCTTATCTTCCATCTCTTTTGACTTTCAATGTTATTTTGGTTTCTAGTTCTATAAAATTCAAAACTAATTTAATCTGTTGTTTATTTCATGCTTGCAAATTTCTACTCTAAACTACTAGATCGCAAACTCTCGCAGACTTGCTAATGCAGCCATAAACCTCAGCCATGTGAGAGTGAACTCACCATGTGGTCTTCCTCAGCACTTGAACTTTCCTCAGGAATGGTTTCAGGAAATGCTAGGTCTTTTGGAGATGATACCCATATATTCTGGAACAATTTTTTTATTGCTTTTAGAATGTTGTTTTTTTTTTTTTTTTACTCATCCTTTAAATCAATACAAAAATTATAAACTTTAACAATACAATCGCCCTTAGTTTTTACTTTGAAATGAAACAAAACACGTAAAAGCTAAATCATAAATAAACTTAGAAAATTTTTTAAGAATGCAACAACAAAATTTCATAATTTGTTTACTACATTCAGTATATACAAATTTTTATGTTTCAGAAATCTGGCTGTAAGAATCTCTTAAAAAAAAAAAAAAAAAAAAAAAAAAAAAAAATACCCCCGTCGCAGCAGACCTGCGTACTCAGCGAATTTCCAAATTAGTAGTATTAATTATGACCAGATAAACCTGTAAGCCAAAAATCATCACAAGCCCATAAATAGGGAAATAAATATTTATCTCCTTATGATAAATGTAGGGAAAGAGTATGCAGGTAATCCAAAAAGTTATTGGAAAGGCAACAGATATGTCTTTTAATTTTTTAGAGAGCTCATTTTATTAAATAGTAAATGGGGGCCGAGCATTTGCTTGGTAAAATTAAGCAATTCCCTATAGTAATATCAGTTACAGATGGTGCGCTAAAATGTCAAAAGCCAAAAGGCTTGTTCACGACCAAGACGAGCTCGTTTGCTGTGCTCACTTGCCTTCACATTAAGCTCGTTCCCTTCGCTCGTACTCGCCTTTTAGACTGTTTCAATATAGACCTATAGGTTCTGCACTCTGGTATATTTGTTGAACCACATGTTGAATCTGTAACATGTGGATTCTTATTACCAATTTGATTAACAGCTGACTTCATAAAAGTTATTAATTTTTTATTTCAAAATTAAACAGCAATTCTACAAATTGATTAGTTGTTTTATACTTTTACATAACTTTTGTTTATGTCAATATTCATAATCAGCAATATAAAGTACCATCTTAAACTAACTAGCTTGTAATCCAAAACCACATGACTATGACTACAGTGACCACATGACCACATGACTACAGTGTGCAAAACTGTAACACGTGGTCTGCACTTTGACAGTTCATTCTGGTGTTTTCATTTTAGCGAATTTCCCATAGGGAATAAGCTATTACCGTAGGTCTCATGGTAAGACCTAAGCTTGGGACCATGTTACTTTTTTGTTTTTAGGTGCCCAGAGACCAAAAATAATAGTCATTAAAATTTATATATATATATATATATATATATATATATATATATATATATATATGTGTGTCCCTAGACACGATAACTCTTGAAAAATGGTCCGATCGTCACCA
Source organism: Neoaliturus tenellus (assembly GCA_030545055.2). Lineage (NCBI taxonomy): Eukaryota > Metazoa > Arthropoda > Insecta > Hemiptera > Cicadellidae > Neoaliturus > Neoaliturus tenellus. The sequence continues at coordinate 237,039,522 of CM061533.1, forward strand.
AATTTGGTAGAGATGTGTAATCCTAGGTTTATTCGGATGAGTTCGTAAACCAGACATATCGACCTAGCGGGAGGGGTAGTTTTGGAGGGTTTTGTACCCCAAAAATGGGTTTTTTGCATTTTTCATATGTAATTTTTTTAAATTTAAAATTTTTATTTTGGCCATTGGATTTAGCTCAAAAAAAAAAAAAAAAAACACACAATTTAGTACTTTAAAGCTTTGCTTTATCTTCATTGGTTATCGAGATATTAAAAAGTCTAAAGACAGTATTAGCAATGGACAGATATTGATGAAACTTAGTATATGGCTTCATATGGTCGAATTTATTTTTTTTAATGCTAAAATCTAGTTTTAGTGTTCCCCATGGCAGCACACCTACATACTCTTTCCCTATATTTATCATAAGGAGAATAGACATTTATTTCCCTATTTATGGGCATTTTATATTTGATTTACAGGTTTATCTGGCCAAAATTAATATTACTAACTTGGAAATTCGCTGAGTACGCAGGTCTGCTGCGACGGGGGGTATTTTGGTTTGTTTTGATTTTTAACTCCTTAAGACCAATGTTAAAAATTTTAAAATTTAAATTAATGATTACGAAATAAGATTTTTTATCATACCATTGCGATAAACGTTGTTTTTGGAACGGTCAGCTGTGATTGAAACTATTTGATTCCCGGTGGGTTGGATAAACGTGTTGGTAAACAAAGTTTTCGGGACTAGACCGCGAAACAGTGGTTTTCGGGATACTAAACAAGTTAATTTATTTTTATTTTTAATAACAGCTGTAAATAGTTTAAATACAAGATAAACAAATAACGTAAGAGGGGGTATATAGGTTAAAATTTATTAATTTTTATCCAAACTGTAAATTTATTAAAGGTGGTATGATGAAAAGTACCGTTCCTAACTCGTACGAAAGTGGCATATCGGTGCTCGATCGAATTCCAGTACAGTAGACTCCCTCTTAACCGGCCACCTCGGGACCAGGCCGCGGCCGGATAATGAATTGGCCGGTTAAACCGATGTTCATTTAAGAACGCTATCCCACAATTTTATTATTATTATTATTATTATTATTTTATGGCCAGCATTGGACCACTTAAGTCAATATAATGGTCAGGTTCTTCTTAAATTCTGTCTCTTCTTCTTGTCCGCCCAATACTTCTTCATTCTTTCCGACCGTTGTTTTCTTTCTTCTTCCGAAACCACTCTTCCTTGTCTCTGATTGTTTGCTCCTATTGGCAGGATGATATTTTTGTCTTTGAGTACTGCGAGCGCCTTTGACTTATTTTCTAAATCTTCTAATGATATGTGCAATCTTCTCATATCCTCCTTAATCTCTGTAATCCACCTAAAGTCACTCTTGCTATTCCACAACTTTTCAATTATTTTCTTACTTATCCTATTTTCCGGTGTCCTCAAAAGATGTCCAATGAATGAAATTCTTTTCTTTTTAATTATACTTGTCAATGGCTCTATTTCCTTATATACAGTTTTATTTGAGGCCAGTCTCCAAACTCCATCTTTTTGATATTTTTTGTTTATACATGTTCTGATGATCCTTCTTTCTATTTTCATTATTTTATCTATTGCTAGAGTGTTGGTTGTTTTAAATATAGTTTCACTTGCGTATGTTATTTGTGGAAGTATGACTGCTTTGTAGTGTTTCAATTTTGTTGCTATTGATAGACATTTTTTATTGTATGTGTTTTTAGTAATATGTTGCATTCTGATCAATTTATTAATTCTATTTTGCCATGATAGATTTTCTTTAAGATTGTAAGTTATAACTTCACCTAAGTACTTAAAATTTTCTACAATTTTGATGCAATGTTCTCCAATTTTGATTTGGTTAGCCAATGGTGGTTTTGTTAACATTATTTCTGTTTTCTCAAAAGAAATTTTTAGGCCTATGCTCTGGGCTATTTCCTGAAGTGATTTTATTTGTTGCTTGGTTTCTTGGATGTTGTTAGCTAGAAGAGCCAGATCGTCAGCAAATCCTAAACAGTTTAACTGTATGTCATCTTTTTTTGTTCCAACAGTAATATTTTTTGGGTTTGTTTTAAGCCATTCCCTCATTATGTATTCAAGTGCACAGTTAAAAAGAAGTGGTGAAAGGCCGTCTCCCTGTCTTAAACCAGTTTTGACCAGGAAAGGTTCTGATATTTCTCCTCTAAATTTAATTTCATTGAAGGTACTTGTCAAGGTAAGTTCTATAAGTTTTATTAATTTTGGGTGGAGTCCGAAATGTCTGAGAATCTTTAACAATGATGGTCTGTGGATGGAATCGTAAGCTTTCTTAAAATCTACAAATGTTATTGAAAGAAGTTTGTTTCGTTTTCTGTAGTAATCCATAATCAATTTCAGCGTAATTATTTGTTCTGCACAGCTCCTCCAAGGTCTGAAGCCTCCTTGGTATTCTCCTAGTTCATTATCAAGTTGTTGCTTAATCCTATTGTATAATATTTTTGAAAAAATCTTATATGTGCAGTCCAAAAGTGAAATTCCTCTATAGTTATCCGGGTTACTCTTATCTCCTTTCTTGTGAAGTGGATTGATTATGGCTGTGGTCCAATTTTCTGGGAATTTCTCGGTTATCCAGATTTTTTGTAAGATCATATGTAGAGATGTTTTTGTTGATTTGCCAGTATATTTCCACATTTCTGCATAAATTTGATCTTCACCAGATGCTTTATAATTTTTCATATCTTTTAGTGCTAATTCTACTTCTTGTACTGTAGGTGGGTTTAAATATTCTGGTTTTGTCTTTATGGGAGTGTTTGTATTTATTGTTAGAAGATTTTTAGGTTCGTCACAGTTTAGTAGTTTATTAAACGCTTCTGCCATAATTTCTGCATTTTCCTTGTTATTATGGGCGATTTTTCCATCTTTATTTTTCAATAGCAATGTAGGAGGGGTGTAACAACTTAACTGTTTATCGAATGATTTGAAATAATCTCTGGAATTTGTTTTGAAATAGTTTTCTTCTATTGATTTCAAAAGACTCTTCTGATATTGTCGTTTTACTTTCCGGATAATTTGGGAGCATTTCTTCCTAATATTTTTGAGATTCGTGGCATTTTCTTCTGACTTGTGATTTTGAAATCTTAACCAGGCTTTATGTCTTTCTTCAAGGGCTTCATCACATTCTGTGGTCCACCAAGCATGTTTCTTACGTCGATTTATTGGGGCTACTTCTTCAGCATGTTGTTTTAAGATTGGTTTTAATTCTTCTAAATTATCCGTTTACTTTATATTTTGTGTCATCTTCTTATATTGTATTTTTATACAATATAAAAATTTTATACCCACAATTTTATACTGTATGACCTAAATATAATTATTACTTGAAAAACCACCTTAAATACACTACCGTACTGTATATGATTTATAGCTAATATCCACCACCCATGAAATCCACAATAAACCTAAACTAATAATAATTCGTTTCTTTATTGTGATCTACTGGATAGTAGGTCCAAACGCATTGACTTCTGGTTGCAGTCACTTCCGTCCAGGACGTTACAGTTTAATTGGTTTGAAAACGTCAATATTAAATAAAGTTGAAATGATACATTAGATAAGAAAACTTAGTTTCCGGCGAAATGCGGCCGGTTAAAGCGATGTTGAGATAAAAAATGGCCGGTTAAAAAGATGTTATTTTGTGTCAGGGTAGGCCGGTTAAAGCGGAGACCGATTAAAAGGTGGCCGGTTAAGAGGGAGTCTACTGTACGAGGCGAAGCCGAGTACTTGAAACTCGATCTTGCACCGATAACGACCACTTTCCGGACTGGTGACGAAATATACTATTTCCTGGCATAGAGCCCTGTATTTATATTGTTTTCATCCCAGAACTAAAGTATTTACAAAGTTTGAAGAAAATCGTTCAAGCCGTTTTTGAGATCCATGTGCAAACATACATACTAATATACCTTACTCGTATTAGAGGATAGGATTAGACTACATACTCTAAACTCCAGAACAGTTTAGATACAGGTTTTTTTAACCAACCTGTATTTGTGTACCTATTTGTGCACCCTATTATTGTCTTTGCGAATTTATTATTTAATTACCTTTATATGACAATGGGTTGTATTTTTACCTTTAGGCTACATGATTTTGAAGATAAAAAGCTTAATTTATAAAAAGAATCTGCTAATAACACATTTCAATAATAAAATGTAACATGTATATTACTTCTGACTTCAATTAAGATTAAGTCAACCTGTAATCATGTTGGTTCCGTAAAGATAACACGTTTTTCTTAGTTACCAACATACAATTTTTAAGGTGTATTCAAAAAGAGTTCTTATAACCAGATTTAAAATAAACAAGTAGGGAACAATCATGCATCAACATTTATGACAGCAAACATTTAAGATGGGCAGTAAAACTTTCCGACTGCTTGTCCAATCCCAGGTTGTCAACATCACTTATTGAATTACAGCAGATTCTCGCAAACCCGGTCTTCGGTAACGTGGAATTCTCTTGGATAACTTGGAAAGCCTGCCAGAGCAGTAAAGTGCACTGGGTTTCAAGAGGCTTTGCACCATTGCATAATCCGGAGCACGATGGTGGTGCTTGGGTTTTGGTACATTTTCATACTTTTTCTTTTGTTTACCCCAATAGCCCAGAATTTTCACAAACCCAGACACAGTTCCCTCTAAATTATAATTTATAGTCCGGGTTTGCGGGACTCTACTGAATTCAATGTTTTTGTCCTTAACAACCGTGTTTGTTGTGCAGTCAGTGTTGAGGGGCATGTCCGTGACTGTATGTTGTATGGTGTATAAAAAAATTTTTTTATGTGTACTAATACACTCCTTTTTGGAAAGTTGTTCAATAGTATGCCTTGGTAAAAAAATAATAAAACAAATACAAACAATAATTTTATTTGGATTTAATACTCTGAAATAAATATTATCTAAAGATTGCCTTAATATATTTGTATATAAGCTTAAAGATACCCTAGTAGCACACATCGTTGGGCCAATGTTGTATTATTGTCGGGATGGAAGAAAAGTGGTCGGTTTGCATTTTTGAGGTTGGCCCAACGACTATATTGTGGGGTAATTATAGCCAAAAATTCCAACCAAAATCCAACGGACTTTTGTTGGAAATCTTACCATAGGAAAATTTGCTGTAAGGTTGGCAATGTTGCGGTTGAGCCAACGAACCGATTGTTGGGTAGTTATCATCAGCAATTCCAACCAAAGCCAATGTTAGGCCATCAACAGCTATAATTGGTAAATCCTACCGTTACCGCACAATGTAAAATAACATTATTTTCACATAAAAAAGTAAAAAAATGTAAAATAAATACAGGGTTAGGCAAAAGTCTGGACACCCCCAGTTAACTTTTTAACGCGTTGCAGTAGGAAAACCAAACTCGGCACATGTTTACAACATCAAAATCTGCACTTTTTCATCAACTACACAACTTTGCCCCTGCCCCCAAAATGGAGTATTTTGGGGGCAGCTCCAAATTTTCAAATGTAAACCCCTATTGAATGACCCCTCATTTTAAACGGTTTATCAAGAGAAATTAAATGGCGCAAACCGGAGGTCGATATCTCGCCCCTAACAAAAATGGCAGCCATTTCAAAATTTGAGATGGGCAAGCAAGTATAAGTCTGGACACCCCCAGTTAACTTTTTAACGCGTTGCAGTAGGAAAACCAAACTCGGCACATGTTTACAACATCAAAAACTGCACTTTTTCATCAACTACAAAACTTTGCCCCTGCCCCCAAAATGGGGTATTCTGGGGGCAGCTCCAAATTTTCAAATGTAAACCCCTATTGAGTGACCCCTCATTTTAAACGGTTTATCAAGATAAATTGAATGGCTCAAACCGGATGTTGATATCTCATCTCTAACCAAAATGGCAGCCATTTTAAAATTCAAGAAGGGTAAATTGACATTTGTTAAAATCAAATCGGAAAATAGCTTTTTAGAATTTATAATTTCTTGAATTATTTTAGAATTGAACCTAGTAGCAGAAATGAACTAGTAGGTTCAATTCAAAAATAATTCCAGATATTCTCAATTCTAAAAAAACTAATTTCCGATTTAATTTCAACAAATGTCAATTTACCTTTCTCGAATTTTAAAATGGCTGCCATTTTGGTTAGAGATGAGATATCGACATCCGGTTTGTGCCATTCAATTTCTCTTGATAAACCGTTTAAAATGAGGGGTCACTCGATAGTATCAAGATCAAGAAGTATCAAGAAGTTTATTTTGCCATTAGGTACAATATGAGTTACATATTAACGTACAATAGGCATCGTCAGTAAAAATTACATTGAGTAACGGTAATAATCAAAAGGAGTTTACATTTGAAAATTTGGGGCTGCCCCCAAAATACCCCATTTTGGGGACAGGGGCAAAGTTGTGTAGTTGATGAAAAAGTGCAGTTTTTGATGTTGTAAACATGTGCCGAGTTTGGTTTTCCTACTGCAACGCGTTAAAAAGTTAACTGGGGGTGTCCAGACTTATACTTGCTTGCCCATCTCAAATTTTGAAATGGCTGCCATTTTGGTTAGGGGCGAGATATCGACCTCCGGTTTGCGCCATTTAATTTCTCTTGATACACCGTTTGAAATGAGGGGTCACTCGATAGGGGTTTACATTTGAAAATTTGGGGCTGCCCCCAAAATACCCCATTTTGGGGGCAGGGGCAAAGTTGTGTAGTTGATGAAAAAGTGCAGATTTTGATGTTGTAAACATGTGCGGGTCATTCCATGTCAAATCAACACAGTCAATAAACCTCACCATCACATATTTTGATGAAATTTGGTACACATGTTACCTAGATATAGACTAAGAAAAATACCAAATTTCAACTCAATATCTCGAACGGTTTTTGAAATATAGCTATGTAAAGTTCGCAAAAAAACGCAAATTTTGCCCGGCCGCGTTATTTTTAAGTTGAAGTTGTAGCTCTTCTAGACAAGATAGAGAGTTGAAATTTGTGTCATTTTAAAGCTAATTTTAAGACCTTTCATATGACATCCAACTTAATAGGGGTTAAAATAAAAAGTTTTTTTTTCAAAATTTGAATTAAAATTTCAAATTTGAATTTCTTAAAATGCGCATTTTTAAAAAATTTGAAAAAATTATATAAAGTTGATAAGGTTGTTGTTAATGAGTGTTAAAAAAACTATGATGGGACAGCAATGGGTTCATACTTAAAATAATTATTGAATAATGTACGTTTTACTCGTCCACCATTTATCATCTATTTTTGGGACACAAGTTAGCTGGTTTTACTTAAGGGTTTTGTAACATTTCAAACTCTTGACTGTCATAAACTAAACTAAGTTTTAAAATTCAAAGCTTTCTATATTTTAATAAGTTTTAATTTATTTGAATGTAAAAAATAACATAAAAGAATTTAACCGTTATGACTGGTGAATAGCAGATTTACAGGGTAATACAGGACTCTACGTCTGTCAGACATAAAGAGCAGATAAGGGAAGTCTTTTGATGGCCAGACAGACTATTTATACAATTGTCTGATCATCTTTATCTAACTTATCTCTCTCACTATAAAAATATATTTATATTTTAAACTCAACATCCAGGAAATTCACTCACTGGTCAGTCTCTCTATGGATCTTGTAGTGAACAGAACCATTTAATCTGTAGTGACCAAGTATTGGTGTTTCTTTAAATTTGGTGTGTTAAATATATTTATAGGCCTAACAATAATTTTTTTATACTACATCTCTATAGCCTATATAAAAATGAATCCCTATTTCTCCCTGGTCACGGCATCGAATGCGTGAACGGTAGGACCGATTTGCCTAATTATTTTTTTTTGTAGTGAGCTTGTTACTGTCAGGAGAAGGTTCTTATGAAAGAAAAACTTAAAAAAATTCCACAGGGCTCCGCCCCACACGTCTTCAAAGATACTACCATGTTATTCTTATGGAAGCAACATTTTTGTACTGGAACATATGATTACATTTAGGAATATTAATATTAACTTGTATAGATGTTGCTATAAATCGAGCAATTTATTTTAATACAATAACATGTTATTTCAGCTCTAAATCAATTATATCCGACCAATACAATAATGTGAAAATCTGTAATCGCCATCAATAACTACACGTATTTACAGCTGATTATTAACAGATGTTTAAAATTCTTGATTCAATCCCAATGTTATTTTAATGGGAAATTTTGAGATTTAAATGGTGGATAGCACTTTTATTTCAGTCCGATTCTCATCAGTTTTTGGCGGAAACAACTACAGTCCAAGCCCTATTCAACGACACCAAAAATTAGAAAATCGGTTGAAAATTGTAGGAGGAGTTCTTAACACAAAAAAACCCTTAGCGTATTAAATAAGCATAGATTATAAAACAGCTGTTCACATTTAAAGTATTAAGGGGAGATCGGTAATAACAAAACTAGAAGATGTTATAGATTTGTGGAAGAAGTGAGCGTAGCAAACAAGCTAAACCTGACAGATAGTGAGCGTAGCCAACGAGCTCACCTGAAGAGCAAAAACTTCCTCCGTCTTATATAAAGTTAAATATTATAACACTTGATTATAATTCGTTATCACTTAGTAAGTATTATTAAATATTATTTTATGTTTAATTTTTCACCAAATAAAGACATTTAGCAAGATTGTTTTAGATGTTTCATTAGTATAATGTAATTAAATTAGGCTAATATAAATACTGTTCTTGAGTTACACAAAAAAATATTTGGCACACTTTTAAGTACTCTAGCCATAATATGTATTTTTCAAGCATTAAATATTATGTCCCTTGTGTAAATTAGATGTGGAAAGATACAAAATACCCCAATGTTGCAATACTCTGAAAAAATACTCATTCTGTTAGAGTTAAAAAAGAGACCAAGGAATTTGACATAAAATGGATGTTTGATTAGTATCAAGAACTTGACAATCTTTTAAAGATTTGTAACAAATGCAGGAAAGAAATTAGTTTGATAAAAACCAAGAGCAGTGAGTTACCAGTGATTGCAGTTCTGATGAAACAAATGATCCTGATTATACTGCACCATCTTCGGTTGTTTTGGACACATTAAATTCATCTCTAGTTTTAGGAAAATCTCCGGTGGACTGTAAAGAAGTTAAAACAATACTCTGCAAAAAAGATTTTTTTTAAAATACAAGTTGCTATGAAACAACAACTTTTTTCCCATTATAATTATGAAAATAATATAGGTATGTACGGTATGTGTTACAGTTCTTAGAGTTTATTCCCAGCGTTTATTATTGCTTAATATTTTACTGCACTTGATCCAAATTAACTACCCTATTGAGTTAAAATATACCTAGGCCTACACATTATATAACAGATTTCATGACAGGTTATACTAAATTACATAGTTGTGTAGTTATACACTGAGAGGTATGTAGTTACATAGTATGTAGCTGGTTGTGGTTCATTGAAGAGCAGAAACGTACAATATTCAATAATTATTTTAAGTATGAACCCATTGCTGTCCCATCATAGTTTTTTTAACACTCATTAACAACAACCTTATTAACTTTATATAATTGTTTCAAAATTTTTAAGAATGCGCATTTTGAGAAATTCAAATTTAAAATTTTAGTTCAAATTTTGAAAAAAACTTTTTATTTTAACCCCTATTAAGTTGGATGTCATATGAAAGGTCTTAAAATTAGCTTTAAAATGACACAAATTTCAACTCTCTATCTTGTCTAGAAGAGCTACAAATTCAACTTAAAAATAACACGGCCGGGCAAAATTTGCGTTTTTTTTTGGGAACTTTACATAGCTATATTTCAAAAACCGTTCGAGATATTGAGTTGAAATTTGGTATTTTTCTTAGTCTTTATCAAGGCAAAATATGCACCAAATTTCATAAAATTCTGAGATGGTGAGGGAAAAAATTGTTTAAAAGTGTGTTGATTTGAGGTGGAATGACCCGTGCCGAGTTTGGTATTCCTACTGCAACGCGTTAAAAAGTTAACTGGGGGTGTCCAGACTTTTGCCTAACCCTGTATAAATAAAAAACACTGTTTTACCAGAAAAATATGATAAAATGTAAACAGTTTTCTCAAGTGCAGCAAAATGGCCCTTTGCACACTTTTTCCATAAATAACTATTATATTGGTAATTATGTCAGAAATTCTTTCACTAATTCAAAACAAGAAGGCAACAAGAGGCTTGCAACAAAAAGTTACTATTTTGGCCATCTGGACAGGTTTAAATAGGTCAAGGTGAAGGCATTATTGGTAGCATCATTCTAGTGTGCCATGCCGCTCTATAGGCTAGTCACTGCTGATTTGCTGGTAAAAAAAAGTAGCGTGATATCTTTGCTGTGAATGACCTCTTTTACTAAAAGTACTTCTGACATGTTAAGCAATGAAATAACTAACCTATTAATTGCCACAGCTTGCTGTAAGCCAAGTGAATAACCCTGGTACATTTTGATGGCAGGTATACGTTCACCAAAATCCTTGCGCACTGGCTGCCTTTTAGGAATCAGAATTAAAAAAAGTTCAAGACAGAATCGTGCAATTCACACTCAATGTTATTAAATACCCTTCTGTCGATTTATGCTTTAAGGATATTTATTTACGATTTATTTAAGGACGACAGAGAAAAAATACCTATTTTAAAACCTAGTGGCCGTATAACAATCACGCGTACTGTGAATCAAACAGAGAGTTCATAACTACCTCTTCGTCCATTTGTCTTGTGACTGGCGCCGCTGTCGTGGTGCCCAGGTCGGTGGGCGGCCCTGGGGTCGGACTGTCACTGCTGGCCGCCGCCTCCCCGCCTCCGCTCCCTGCATTGACAGGTCAACACTCGTAAAGCAAACGTTAGACCACCTAGACCTAACTCACATTCTTTTCCTTCCTCTTTCGATCTTTCATGATCACCAGAGGTGGCTATGTTGGCCACTGGCCACGACACCCAGTGCCTTAGTCAATTGGGCAGAGAACCAAGTACCATCCAAGTAAGTAGATTAATTACTAATAATAATTGCATAAACCTATGCAGAAAAAAATCAGTAGGCCTACTGTGGAGGGTTATAAGTACTGAAGTTTTATGTTTTCTTAAAGGCCTACAGCTTTTTTAAAAGTTGGGAGGTATGGGCGCTTTCTGCTATGGTAATATGTGATGGCAAAATTATCTCTAGTAGACTACGAAAAAGAAAGAAAAAAAATTTCAACCATTTTAAAGTGTTGGCAAGAACTCCGAACTACATGAGCAGGATAGATACTCTACACTAATGCTATCCTTTGGTGAAATTGGCACTTAGTTTCTGCACTCATAGAGCGAGAAATTCCATCCATCCACTTCTACCCCCTCTCATCTAAAAATATTTATGTTCCATTAAAATATACAAAGAAAAATCATGAGTGTGGCTCCCATAAATTAAAACATCAGTGCTCTTTGGATGAAGGAAACTAAATTTTAATTTAGGCCAAGCCTATAATTTTTGGCACAGTACCTTAATAAAACACTTTTTATCAAACTTACTTCCAAGGAAAACATCGCCAAAATGGGGACGAGGGCCTTTGGACATCTTGGCCCATAGATCTCGGGGCTTGGGCTTGGCATGAGATGTGAAACAGAGGGAGTTGGGATGCCGATGCTCCCACATGGCCTGCCATATCTTCGTTCCATTCTCTAGCCGGAATGTTTGCAAGTCTGACTCTTTGATTTGATGACACAGAGGTGCAAACAAGTAGACAAATAACTGAAAAGTAACATCTTTAATTAACAAATATTTTAGTTAGTTTCATGGAAAAATACGAATTATAGACCTTGTACATTATTAACTTGTATTATTATGGAGAAGTTATTTTTAAGTAATTTAAGCACTATTTAACTTAGGAATTTTATAATGTTTAGATATAGAAGAGCCCAAACACCTTTCTTGTTACTATCATCACTGAACTGATGGCATTATAATTCATAGCTCAATACAAATGGCATCTGGATCTAGAATCGAGGAATCAAGGATCGAACTAAGATAAGACCTCAGAAATGTAAGGTGTGTACCTACTATAATCAATCAGCACTCCAGTGGTTAAATTATTATTATTGTGTCAGGTGTTATTAACATAAAAGAAGTTTAAAGATAATAAAACAAAATGCAGCAGCATTTATAACAGTTTTACAATCTGAGATATGAGTGAGTGTGGAGAAAACTCATACTGGAACCAGAGGCAAGTGATTTTTCTATGGCATAGTATTCAATTTGTAAAAAATAGAACAGTTAATTGAAGTATAAGCCTACTTAAAAAAAATAAAATAAAATAAAATAAACTGAACCTTAATTAAGTTTGATAACACCTTTCGAAGGTTTTAGGACAAACAAATCTCAAAAACTTATCCTTAAGTAAACACTTAAGACTTAGGTACGGTATGGGTATTTCCGAGGATATTTTTGGGGAATTTCTCCCAAAATCAGGTACCGTACCTGCTGTAATACTGATCCTCATAAAAAGTACCCACCAATGTTTCCTTGCACAATTCCCTATCAATAAGAGTAAAAAATGGGAAAAATCCCAAATTTTCATATTGAGCGTTAAAAAAAATTCAAGATAGCCTAGCCAAAAGATTTCTATAATATAGATTGCATTAACACAAAGCATTTTCTGTTAAATGCTTTAACAGAAGTGCAGCATAACCCCCACTTAGCCTACCAAGGTTCTAAAGCCTGCAAAAATCACATGATAAAGTTATAGCCTAAAATATATTTTAGACAATAAGCTACCCCCTTGAGGAAGATGTCGATACGGATTGAAGACATTACGAATAATATTAATTAGGCCTACATATTTCTCATATATTTTAGACTAAATGTGATTTTTTTAGACTTTAGAAACTTCCAAAAAAGCACTTTTTAGCCCTGATGTTGCCCCTACCTCTAAATAAAGGGTGGCTAAGAATGTGATAGGGTATTTAGTTATAATATTAAATACACATTTACTTATATTCATGGTAACTTAGCTAATTACTGTTTTCCTCATATGCAGCAGTTTGCATTACTTTGTATTTTCCCCCCTTCCACCATTGGAGGAGGGGAGTCGGTTGGGTGCAGGTTGAATGCTTTTTGTTATTGCAATCTATGTAGGATATTTAGAGCTTTTTTGGCTAGCCTAATAATTTAAGAATTTTTTTTCGCTCAATATGAAAATTTGTGAGTTTTTCCCTATTTTCCACCCCTCTCCCCCAATAATTAATTTTGCTCGCAGGGTTGCCAAACGTCCCGGATTTTAAGGGACAGTCCCTTATTTAGTAAATTTGTCCCGCGTCCCGGAGGGAAGTCATCCGGGACGGTTAATGTCCCGTATTTGGCCGAAATCAAGAACATTAGTCAGGACAAATTAAGTCAAGATGCGATTTATAATCCAACCTCAAGATTATTACAAAACTCTTGATTATCGTGCATAAAAACAGTACCGACTGATATCGTGCCATGACAAGTGTATGCCGTTGTTATCATTGTATGAAAATAGTAATTTTTCAGGCCCTTTGATGGTTGAAGTCTCAGAAAACTTTCCATCTCGGGCATCGCCGAGATGTGATGTGATTGTGTTTTATATACTTTTTAAATAAAACTTTGTTTTAAAAATTCAACGAATTTAAAATATGAAAAGTGGGAAATTAACGTTAAACGTTAAAAGATTTCAATAATTTGGCTTTTACCTACGAGTTTGAAAATTGCTGTTTATTGTATTAATTTACTTCAGTAATGGATATTAATAATGTAAAATTTTGGCAACAGAATAAAATAATTAGTAAAAATGTTCTTTCATTTAGTATCAAGTGCTAGTGTTGTTATTTAAATAGGAAGGCCTAACTTACCGGGGATTAAAAAAAATATTTTTCTATTTTTAAAACTCTCTTTCTAAAATGCCCATGGACGGGACTAAAATAGTAGCCTATTTAAATCACATTATATGATTTGACGGACGGAATAATTCAATACCAGGGCTCGCCCACTGGTCAAAATTCGACCAGAAACTCAGTTCAATTTGATCATATTATATTTAAAATGTTCATAACTGTAACATCTGTTCTTCTTGATTTGATAGAATTTGTTATCAGCTGTCTAATGATTAAATCAACTAACCTTCTTCAATAAGATCAACATTGAAACTTTGAAAACCTGTAAGGCGGAACCCTGTGGGCCGATGTAAATTATAATGGGATTCTGCTCATCTACGGGACACTACCTTTCTAACGGTATGCGTGGATTTTTTCTACGTTGTACAAAAGCTGAGAAAAAAATGAGGAAAAGAAAAATGCTTGTCTATTAATATGTAGAAGATCATCAATATTATCGAATCATTGTTAATTTTCAATCACTTATTTTGGACTCAGGCTTATTTTGGAATATAGGCTTGATTACAAAACTGTCCCTTATTTTGTGGGGCTCTATTTTGTGGGGGTCCCTTATTTTTTTGGCAACCCTGTTTGCTCGGAATAGTTGGTGGGTAAATTTTGTTGACAACAGTCAGTAAAACGATTCCAGAAGAAAATTCTTAAAAATATCCCCAGAAATATCCGAACCCCCTAAGTCAAGGCAACATTTTTCATACATTTCAATGATCATTGTAAGTTAGGCTAGCCAATTTTGTTATCATTTATATTTCCAATTGATTGGCCCATTTCAATGTGGATTAAGTAGCCTACCAACAACTTTCCTGATCATAAGAGATCATTCTGCTGTTAACACTGGATAAGTAGGCCTATTATTTCCTCTTTAGGCCTATATATGACCATGATAAGATAGGTCCTCAACAACAAACAATTACTTAAGAACACACATTGAATAAAATTACCTAGGATACCTTGTCTTGTAGTGAAAATGAGCCTTTTGTTTCTTAAATTCCTTATAGCCTAGGCTAATTATTAATGCAATTAAAAATATATGTCTACAAACAGGTTAAAGTTAATAACCTCATAACATTTTGACAAAATTTAGCAAATGTTCACTATGCTACAATTAATTGTAAACATTAAAAAGAATCTCGAGCTCCAAAAAGATGGATCATTGCAGACTAGACTTTAGAGACTAAGCACGCCATTAATTTTTCAATATTTTGAATTTTTTTCTAGGCTGAGTCAATAGTCAAAAACCAAGTTTGTTTTTATTATTTGTTAACATTTCCATTCGCGCTCATTCTTCGCTCTCGCTCAGCTGCAAACTTGTCAGTTATACCAATAGTATGAGCGTTGAGTGCAATAAAGAAGCAAATGAAATTTAACTTATATGTATAAAAATACAGCTTTTAAAACTATTATTGCATAAAAAGAATTACTGAGAATTGCATGCACTATGACAAACTGGTCTTAAGCAGTTCCTATTCGTATTAAACCAACATGAAGTATAACCATAACCATTACGCCATAAACATCTATGTATTAATGACAGGCGTCTATTTCCCTCCGTTGTCATTTTGTGGGAGGACAAATTCGGAGGAGGAGTGGGGGTAGCATCGACAGTGTTACCAACACCGCAAATACCACGTACGGCCATCACGGACAGTGCTGAACATCTGAGGACCGAGTTTACTGTTAATTAAGAGAGACGCAGTGACGCAGACAAATGAAAGATACCGGAGGTCGTTATTATTAATAAATTTAAATTATTTTAATTAGAACAGTTAGTGGATTTTATATGTTTTAAAATTAAAATTTAAAACTTAGGTATCCGTTTATGTGCTTCCGCGACAACCCATGATGTAGGTTTATAGAATTTAGGGGAGGGATATTTTCAGAACAATCGTAAAACAAATTCGTTTTACATGAATTCTTCAGATTTCTAATATTAATAATTTTATTGTGTTAACACAACAAAAGTTATTATTATTATAAATTTGAAAAATTAATTTAAAACGTATTTATTTACTAATTTCTAATGTTAATAATTTTATTGTGTCAACACAACAAAAGTTAATATTATTAGAACTCTGAAGAATTAATTAAAAACATATTTGTTTTACGGTTGTTCTGAAAATATTCCTCCTCTAAATTCTATAAGCCTATTACATCATGGGTTGTCGCGGAAGCACATAACGGATAAGTTTTAAATTTTAATTTTGAATCATAAAAAATCCACTAACTGTACTAATAAAAAAATAAATAATTTAAATTCATCAATAATAACGACCTTTGGTATCATTCTTTTGTCTGCGTCTCTCTTAATTAAAAGTAGTCAAAGTAGTAAAAGTTTTTATAATATTGAAAGCTTTCTGGAGTTGGGAAAGTGACCTACCACTTCCACTGACATGGCCATCCGGTCCTTTACCTGCTTAATCCAACTACCTTAAGCCTTAGCCAGATTGTCCTGACCCCGTCAGGCAAGAAATGACAAGCTCAACGCCGCTTCGGTGGACTACTGAGCGCCGAGGGATAAGAAATAAGATAAGTAAACACGGTCCTCAGATGTTCAGCATTGTCCATGATGGCCGTGCGTGGTATTTGCGGCGTTGGTAACACTGTCGGCGCTGCCCCCACTCCTCCTCCAAATTTGTCCTCCCACAAAATGACAACGGAGGGAAATAGACGCCTGTGTATTAATGGGCAAGCATGTTTCGTTTCCTCCTTCTTTCTCAGCTTGTGTGCATCGTAGGAGAAATCCGCGCATACCGTTAGAAAGGCATTGTGCTGTAGCTGAGCAGAATCACGTTTTAATTTACATCGGCCCACGGGGCTACGCCCTACAGGTTTTCAAAGTTTCAATGTTAATCTTATGGGAGAAGGATAATTGATTGAATCATAAGACAGCTGTTGTGATAACAAATGCTTACAAATAAGCAAGAACAGATGTTTCAGTTATACAACATTTTAAATCTAATTGGCTCAAGTCGAAGTGATTTTTGGTCGATTTTCGACCAGTGGGCGATCCCTAGTTTATATTAATGTTTAAGGCGTGTCAGTTTATTAAAAAAATTTCAATTAAAAAATCAGTAACATTAATTGGAAAATACATAGCTTCGGTAAGGGCTACAAATTTGATAAATCATAACATTACTCAACAATTAAAAAAAATCAATTAGAAATTTAAAAAAGTATTTTATATATGTACGGTATATCTATAGTTGTAATAAATAATGATTTACTATAGTATGATATAAAAATTTACCGTTATGGCAGGTATAGAAAAGAGGTAATAGAAAGGAGAAGTGTGATAAATTCCTTTTTCATAATCTGCATCTGCACATTCTTCAGCGGCATCTAGAATGATCCAATGTAAAATGTACAGTAGTTTTGTTTCTGCAGCTCCAAGGTTTTGGAGATTAGTATCTTTCCTGCAAAGAAAAAGAAATAAAATTAAAACTTTAAAGTTCGATATCAGTGTGTGTTAGATGTTATAAAACATATATTATCTCAATTTGTAAGGTTGGTAAAATGTCAACCCTTCCTTACCGGTTATGCAAGAGTGAAGCAGCGCAGTGCATAACATGAGGGAAAGCCGCCTGCACCAGCCGCCATCTTGGAACCGACTTGATCGCCTCAGCAAGCGTCGAGGGCAACCCGAACTGAATGTTCTGCACCAGAACTTTTTCGAATGACTGTAACAAAAAAGTATAAAATTTTGTTAAAACTTCTCACTCACTCAAATTTGTAATTTATTTCAAAGTTATTTATCAATATTAACTGATTGAAAAAATGTATCTTTGTGGTGTTGAGTTCTTTTACTGACAGTCTTACTCAACGAATACATTACACGTTCGTTCGTCTTATTATTATGAAATTGGGGCACACTGATGATGTCATGTACCGAATATGAATAATAGTATAAGCAATCATATTAATTTATACATTCGGCTGACGATTCATAAACTACCTCAAAATTATTTGTAAGTCGGTTTTATTGCATATTATCTATGTATAAACTAGTGCCGTTAAATAAGAGCCTTATGAAAAATTTATTTTTGTTGGTTTATAATCTCTGTATACTAGCAAAAAGAAGTAACACTACCTATTTAGTGCATAGTGTATCAGTGTAATTTAATAAAATTTAATCTGTTATAAAGATAAAGGCTTATTTTGTAAGACCACTTATTTGTAGTTTGTTGTATATAAAATAAATAGGGAAAAGGTTATGTCTTACCTTGCATGCTTCTTTCAGCTCCTGTTGAAAAATAATTTCATTAAAAAATCGTTGAACTATTTAATGCATTCTTTTATGGAGAGCCTCCAAACACAAAAAGTGTATTAGGCCTAAGTGTATTTATTTCTACGACCACTACTCTGGTGGTTTTTCTAACTAAATAGTAGTTGCTAAACTTTAACTAATTTACTCATTTCACTATAATTTAACTCATTGATATGTCCATAGTTGCACATATATGTCCGATTACTTTGTCCTATCCAATAGCAAGAATTTTTTTAATTTCATGATTTAAAATATAAAGTTTTTAATGGAATAGTGCACAAATATTTATATATAGTCTATCCGATTCTTTAATATAATCCATAACAACTATTATATTACTGTTCTTTACAAAACTTACTTCAAACGTTGGTATATTTTCACATCAAAAACGAAACCACAATTAAATTAATGACTTATTAGTTACAGATTAATAAACGGAGTATAACAATAAATTTAATCCTCATATGAGTTAAGATACATCCACAAACCAAAACCAGCGTACATTATTTACAGGCACACGGTATTCTATATCAAAGGGCCCTTGCTAAAAACCATATTAATACCGTAACTGTGTACACTAATTGCCAGGCCTCCTATAGGTAGGATAAGCAACAAAGAAACAAATATTTCGTCTTTAACATATACGGATGGTAAATTCTATATTGTATTTCAAAAGAACTTTGGATGACTTATGGTGTCTCGCTTCTTTTTCATCATTCAGACAGATTAGGCCTAGCCTACTTCATATTTTAAACGTGTAAACACCAAAAATAGCTCTATATTCCTTGCTTGTTCAATAAAAAAAGAAAAAAAAATGGTTACATTTTCTTTGTAAAGCTTTAATGAAGAAAATACTGCTCCGGGTCATTGACCCTCAAAAAGGCAGATGCAGTCACATGCCTGCCACCGCATGTGCAGGCATGTGATATTTCATGTCCTTATAGGGCTGGATACAAATTCGCCAGCGGTTTTAGGGTCGACGAAAAGATTCAAATTCGCCAGTTCCAGGAATCCGCCCGCAGCCCCTCGGCGCGGTGAAACAGTAGATGACCCCGGTTCAAGTACGTGTTCGGCGGTGACGACCTATCCTGGCAATATTTAAACGGGATGGTAAATCGGCCAATCAAACGTCACCTTGATAAAAATCAAAGATCGGAAACCATCGTTCCGACAAACAATCTTCAAAAATAATTTGGAGTAATCTAGTTCATCATTAGTTAATTATATTATGTTACATATAGATGATGTGGGGTGCGTACGTAGGTATGTCGCCATGGGAATGTTGTAAGCTAATGTTACTCAAGCATCACCTACGAGTAAATTGGGTCTAGTTAATAGTCTACAATGATTGTATTATGAAAGTGTTAAAGCCACGAGTAAAGATGTAAGTTAATAGAGGACGAGCGAAGGGAGAGTTATATATATCTCAAGAAAATCAATAGATTTTAGGGGCTATGGGTAATCAGTATTTACACAAAAATTGCCAGGATCAGTTCAGTCGTTTCATATCTAGACACTTCGAATAAATTTTTCATTCTGTAGGATTATTTGATATAAAATTAAATGACTAATCAATCTCACATTGGCCTATATGTACATTAAGTGTTCAGTTAACTTTTTCTTTTTAATTAGGATCTCATATTATTTTTAATGCGATTTGTCAGGGAGAAAACAATTTAACAATATAGCTTAGGACTCGGTCAAGTCGCGGGAACAACACTCAACTCCAGTGAGGAAGAGCCCGACCGGCCACATTCCTGGGTTCCCCGAGGGGATGAGCGCTAGTTCCAGGAACTGGCGAATTTGTATCTTTTCGTCGACCCTCCAACCACTGGCGAATTTGTATCTGGCCCCTTATACTCGTAGTAATAACGGCTACTTATAGGGAAACAATTCTTTCAGTGTTGCTCCTTAATTTGATATATTTTTCTTATAAAAAATTTAATGAATGAACTTTAAAAATAACTATTGTTAATTTTTTAACTTAACTTATTTTTTTATAAATAAAGTCAAAGGAGGGGGGGCTGCAGCCCCTACACCTACAGCCCCCTGGATCCGCCCATGTATAGTGTAGTATGAAATTACGTAATCAATGCCACCTAAAACTCACGTGATGTCCTGGAGCATGTTGGCAAAACTGTGAACACAAAGCACAAGATAAAATATCGCCATTACACTACTGGAAAGAACATTTAAAGGTAAAGCAATTATGGTGACGTTTACATATAGCATTGTGAATGAGTCTATTAAAAAAATAGCGTATATATACGCTACAAATATATGTTTTACGAAACATATGTATCCTAAAACATATGTTTCCTAAAGCAAGGCTGCGTCGAAGCCACGCACAGCTGACCGGTACATATACCAGCTCTACTTATTTTACCTTACTCCCCAATTAAATATTATCTGCCATGCTTCTGCGTAGATAAATTACATTTTTCTATTTGACAGAGTTAGAACTTTTTAGGTAAAATAATTGCGAAACAGACAGTGAAGGACTTAAGAAACAGGAGAGGTATGTATAGTTTGGTGGGTGTAAAAATCAAGTGATTGTTAATAATAGCATTAGAGAGTTTTTGCAACATACGGTAAAAGCTAAACGCTATTTTTATATCATTAATTTTTTTGATGATTTTCTGTGTAGGGTGGTGAAAACGTATAAATAATGAAGTCTAAAATGTTTACCATTGATCACTTTTCAACAAGTTTGTCATAACTTCAAACAGTAAAAGTAGGCAATTTTAACATAAATGAAATAGAGTTTAGCGTTTACCTTATTCATTTATAAATAGTATGTAAAAAAAAAACTCTCAATTAACTATACATACACTAATGTGAATAGACTTCTCATAGCAGGCGTGTATGAAATCAATATATGGTAGCGCGATCTCCCGTAGCGTACATGGCAGTAAAAGTCATTAGTTGGGTTCACGTTCATCCACCGCAATCCCCGCAACCGGGATTCGGTCGATTTTATTTGCGGTTAGCAAAAAAGGCACGTGAACGTCAACAATCAAAATCCCGGTGGGTTCATAAGACGGCAGCAAAATTATGTCACTAAGATCCACTGGGATTTATCACGTGACCATTGGTATTTGTCACGTGATTATCTAAATCCCGGTTGCGTTGGATGAACGTGAACCCGACCATTGATAGAGAAATCAGTACAGTACTACCACTCTTCTCAAACAAAGATGAAACATTTTATGACGGAGGGTTTTATATATTTGTGATGAAATGTTTTTGCAGCACTGTAAATCCAGCTGAATAATAACAACATCGATGGCAGCGACTCTGGCGCGGCGTACCGAACCTTCCAAATTTTGGTATCAAACTAAATGCATTGCATGAGAAGTCTATTCACGTTAGTGTACATAGTCAATGCTATGTGCACTAACACTTTATTGGACAACAATAAATTGCATTGAAAAATACATCATTTATAATTATATTCTGTAATAATAAGTAGCATATTTTATTTAATTCTAATCATACTATTTGCTTTTCTCGTTCTTTATAGTCTACACTGTCAATTTGTCAATGTTTTTTCTTCATAAAGTCTTCAATCCATTCAACAATCAATCCCATCTTCAATCTATCAATCATCTTCCCACAAGTTAAAGTTAATTTGTTTCTTAAAAATCATTATATCTTTCTGATTTTTCAAGTTTTCTCCCAACATTTATTATGAAATCTAATTCCTTTTGTATTGTAAATGATGTTGGAGTAATATTGTATTGTGTTGAAGAACTTCTAGGTGAGATTTATTACGTAATTGTGTATGGTCTGTCTTACATACTGTAGATCTTATTAGTACCAAATAAACCTTATCTTCCAAAGAAGTAAAGAACATTTTCTAACATCGAATAATGTTCAACAACAACTAATTTTAATTAATTCAATAACAACATAAATCTTACACCAGGCTTTATTTTAACATTTTTAATTCCTAGAGGAAGTTCTCGTCCTCCCGCCCCCTCTGCCCCCCTCCGCTGTTGTCTGTTGGTCTTGTTGACGATTATCACCTTCCCCTTTTCGCTCTTGTTTGCTTTTCTTTTTGAAAGAAGTTCTCAAGTTGGTGAATCCGACCAAGAGCAGCAGGACGATGATCACGATCGTCAAGTTGCCGAGGTTGACGAAACTCCACATCATACTCGGCTCTTTGCTGCCGAAACATTCCCGTTTGATTTGGAACCAAAAAGGCTGCGTCATTTGATGAAGTTAAAGTGATAAGCGAGGAAATGATTTGAACAATAATTTAAAAAAAGGTTAGTAAAGTTGTTTTTATGTTACCAAAACATTTTGTAAAATAGATCACCTGACTTTTTTTCTGATACGTCATTATAAATCTTTAACTATAAATTAATTGGGGCGGCGGGCATAGTATTCAAGGAAAATAAAATAACTAATTATTATAAGCATTATATACAGCCACATGTGTACCTCATATTAAGTAACAAATTCTAATTTGGATGTTTTGTAAAATAAAAAGAAGAAAATTACCTGAGTAGTGTGTTTTGGTCACTTTTAAAACCGGCCACGTGCCCACCGGGCCACGTGACGCGGCAGCTGGCGCCAGCTGCCATGTCACATAGCTTCCGGTGGGGGTTAGAGGGTATATATGAGATGCTGTAGTTATATTTTATGCCATATAGGTTGGGGTGGAGATGGCGATAGTGTTGGCGTTAGGGTGAAGTGAATTTGCGCATAAAATTAAAATTAAAAGTTAGTTGAAAATTGAAATTCGTCGGTGTTAACGAAACTCTAACAGTTGAAGAAAAATTAAGAGTTAGTTGAAAATTGAAATTCAAACTTATAACTGAGATGCGGAAAATATGTCAAGGTCATCCAGAGTAAGTTTTAAAAAATTCTATCCAACTATCACCAGAAATAGTTTTAAGTTGAAGTAGTTGGTGATAGCGGGATAATTGATTCGTGCCATGGGAGAGGTGTTTATCGTTTGAAAGTTGGCGATCGAATGAGAAGCGCCGCCTAGGGAGAGGGCTTATAAAACGGCAACCTTCCCCCCACCACCCCTTCCCCCACTCCTTTAGACCAATAACCGGTCGCCGACTCTATGTGGTGAAACTGAACTAGACATGGCGGCCGCCATGGATAATTCTAACCTCAAATCTTAGCTCAGCTGAAGAGAATAGAGGAGCATGAAGTAGGAATTGTGGTGACAGCGCTTATATGAGGAATAGTAGGGGTAAAATAAAAAAACTTGTTGAACACAGTCGATAGGTGTAACAAGTTCAAAGTTGTTGAATTGTAACATAGAATGCAAAATGTTGTAAATAACACTATCATCAACATTAACCTGCAAAGTCTTTGAAGAGTATAATGGGTTAAAACTGTACTTCTTTCTAACTCTATTTAAATTAGTTTTACACTTTGAAATTGAAGGTTTAGAAGTACTTCGTAATATGTGTTGTGTTCGCAAAAGCTTTAATTTTAAACATTGTGCAGTCATCATAACCGATGTGTTAAGTTCAGAAGTTAAAATAAGACTGAGATATAAAATGAAGTGTAAAAGAAATTGAAACAGAAAGCCAGAGTAGTAATTTTATAGGTTAGAATTTACGAAGGCTATTCCATGGATAATTCTAACCTCAAACCTAGTAAGTGAAGTAGTCATAACATAAAACTAACGAGAGATGATGACCGAGCGGATGCGAGGCAATGAATGTTTGTAGCGCGATAAACTACCCACCTTTATAGAGGCAATAACTCCAGCCAGATGGCGGCAGATGGCAAGCAAATGACTGGTTGACCGACTTTCACCTGAGTAGTAAGAGAAGTAGGGTTCTGTGTCTATCCCTACTCCTTGGGGTCAATGACCGACCGGAAAGGTCAATGACCCCCCCCCCTCCCCCCCCCCCCCGAAAAAATGGAGCCCCCCCCCCCTTCCCCCACTCCTTCCCCCACTCCTCCAGGTCAATGGCCGGTCACTACCGGTTGTTGACTTTATGTGGTGAAACCAGACTAAATATGGCAGCTGCCATGGATAATTCTAACCTCAAACCTGCTGCGCATGCAACGAGTTCTCCGGATCGGAATAGTGACTATGCTATTGCGCATGCGCCTAGTCCTGTATTACTCACTTTAGCGCTATTGCACATGGATAATTCTAACCTCAAACCTTGGTTTTGCGTTGCTGTGCATATGCTGCTCCCCACTCCTTCGCCTTCCTTTTACACTGCTGCGAATTGGACTGGATTGAACACTGTACTGGAGTGAAACAACTTCCCCCACTCCTTGAAAACCCGAGGAGCGATAGGAGCTATATCTTTGCTTCAGTCGCCAACAAACTTTCATAGCGAAAGGTTGTTGGCGACTCAGCAAGAGGTTTCAAATATATAGTAGGCCTATATATATTTGAACTTCTTCTACTATGTTGCGTTTTTTAATGCAATGTGGTATGTGTGTGTGTGTGTGTGTGTGTGTGTTTAGTTTTAAGGTGTATTTAATTTAAGAAATAATTTGCGCATTGCGATGTTAGTTATAAGTTGGGTTTAGCATTAAGGTGTATTAATTTTAAGAATAATGAAGGTATTTGGTTGTGTTGAATTATTTGGTTTTTAATAATGATGTGTTGTTAGTTTTAAGTGTTGATATTAATAATTTATGTCGTTGTTTTGCCTTTCAGCTAGATGTTAGGGGGTAGATTAACTGTAAATTCAGAAGTTCAGTTGAACTTCACTTAGAAGGGGTGGGACATCCGCAAATTGCGGACTAGGTTTTTTGCATTTTGTTTAGGAATATGATGGGTGGGATTAGTTTGGGTGGGGTTAGAGTTGCGTTTCTGCATTAGGTGTTCCAGTTTCCCTTGGAATTCATGGTTACGGTAGACCCGGACCGGACCGTTACGGTAGACCCGGACGGTCCAAACAAAATTGCGTCGATGTCCCTTGCAGAACGTAACTAGTGGGTTGGGAGTGGGAACCGTTAGGCAAACAGGGTGGTGGGAACAGTATTACTGTTCCCATCACCTTGGATCATTATAAATCTTGAATGACCTTGACCCACTTTTGGAAGGGTCAATGACCCCCCCCCCCCCGAAAAAATGGAGTCGATTCCCCCCCCCCCTCCCCCCCCCCTTCCCCCACTCCTACCCCCACTCCTTCCCCCACTCCTTCCCCCACTACTCCGGGTGAACGACCGGTCATGACCTGAAAAATTAAAATGGCTATAGCTTGATAACGGATTGACGGATTTGGACAAGCGATACATCATTGAAAAGGTCTATGTAAGACAAACATTTTGGTAAAAGAAGAATTTGGTTATCTTATTTTAGTCAAAAGTTATGCGAATTATTTTAAATAAATACCTTCTCTTTTCCCTTTTCCCCCACCTCCCAGGTCAATAATCAGTCTCGGCCAGCTGCTACCCCTCTCATTTGCATATTGTTATAAAAGACGCACCGACTGCGGCTAACATTTCATTCTGATTCCAGACGTTACGCTGCGAACTTGGAGCCACAACCATGTCATCTCTGCCAACTACAACTTCTACTTTAACTTCTACTTCAACTTCTACTACGGCTGTTACTGCACCAAAGAAAACTCTTCGTCTGAAAAATCCTCCTGACTGGTACAAGAAGCAACTTGGATCCCAACCTTCAACTTCTGGCACTATTCTTCCGCCTATCAAGACTTCTAAACTTCGAAGCATTTTTTCACCGCCTTCGCCTTCTACTTCGCTTTCAAACGACTCCACACCGCCATCAACCATCATGCCGCCTCCACAGAAGCCAGCTCCCCATCTTAATACCCCTTCATTTGAAACTTTGCTTCATAGTCTTAGTACACCTATCATTCCACTGTCACCATTGCCTCCTACCCCACCACTTACTATGCCTGAAGACCACACCTATCATAAAACTAAATCCACTAAGCCTATTCCCAAACCTGCTCCTAAGCCTGCTCCTTCAGAGCAATTTCAATTATTACAAGAAGAGCGTCGTAGGGCATTTAGCCGTCCCACTACTTGCCCTGAAGTGCTTACTAGGGGAATTAAGAAAGGATCAGCTTGTGGGAGGAAATGTGTTAAAAATGAAAGTTTTTGCCGTGTACATATCATGAAACATATTTCTGAACCACAACTGACAGAAATCCCCACCGTTGAAGACGATCCTAAAATAATATCCGTCAGAGGAGAGAGGCTTAAGAAAGGTTTGAAATATTTTTTTCTAAGTGTTGTTGACCACCAACACATTTTGGCAAAATGTAACGGCTTAAAATATAAAATTAGAGTTTGTGAGAATTTGTGTAAAGAGAAGAGATTTAACACTTTAGATTCTCAAGACTTTCTCCTCAGGGATAAAAAGGATCGTATTACAAGGTGGGGGCGTAAAGAGTAAATTCACTTAGTTTTTTCCAAATTGTTGCTAAAAAAATAATGGGGGAGAAACACAATGCGTTATAGCGTTGTGTTTCTCCCCCATTATTTTTTAACACTCTAAGTCTCGTGACCTACTAACCTACTTCCATCCAAGTAGTAAGAAAAGTACTTCCCCCCACTCCTTTGGGTCGATGACTGGTCACGGTCAGCTCCTACCCCTCATTTGCATACTATTATAAAAGCGGAGCGAGCGTTGGTCACCCCTTCATTTTTCTTCTACACGCCGCTCTTGTCGTTTCGTCTCTGCTGTTTACAATATTTCTTGCTTCAAAATGCCTCCTTATCTGAATGAAAATTTCAATTTTTCCGAAATTTCTGATGTTTTTGAAGAATCTGAAGACACTTTAAGTAATGACAGTGAAAGTGAAGATGATGAGGACGATGATGATTATACTGTTGAACTTAGTGAAGAACGTAAAGTCATAGCAATTGATCCACAATTTCCATTTGATACAATAGAAAAGTTTATGGCTGAAGCTAATAAATGGTTGGACTCAGGATGTTATGTACGAATTGACTCTTTTATATTGTATGGTGATAGTCATTCTTTCCTTGTCACACCAAATGACAGAGACCGCATGTTGCAGTGGGCACAATCTATGATGGAGTGCTATAAACAAGGTGTGGACACTGGCGGCTATTTTCTTGCACAACTAGTGTAATAACAAAATTACCCTTCCCCCACCCTACACCTTATCCCTTTCAAATCCTATAAAGAAGGGGGAAAGGAGTGGGGATTATAAAATGGTGGGGGAATGTGTATAAATGCAGGTTGTTTGAAGAGACTTTTATTATTGTGGCTTTAGCAGAAACAACATGGAGTTTAAATCTTCAGCAAAAATAAGGAACAACATAATAAAGAGAGAAATTCGCAAGAAAGAAAAGATTGAACTTATAAAATTACAACTTATAATTCCTTCCATTGAAATTGGATGTAGCAAAATGAAGACTTTGGTGAAAACTAACGAATATTTGCTAAAAACAATCGAAGAGTTGAAGAGCAAGAATGGACATTCTACATAGTAAAATTTGAACATTTTAATATAAATAAGTAAACCCAAAAAAGTAGATGTAGAATAGAGAGCGAGGAATAGATCACTTTGTGGTAATGGACTAACATGCCACTTAGTGCTCTATTCCTCGTTCTCGCGTTAAATTGGATTACCTTGACCTATTTGTTCGACTGTTAGAATTTGGTTAACACTGTTGAATTTCAGTTTTGAACTAACGTTTATTTTTGTTCAACTGTAAGAGTTTTTTTTTTAATACTGTCGAATTTTAGTTTTGAACTAACTTTTAATTTATGCGAATTTTTAGTTTAACTTTAGTTAATTTATGCACAAATTTAGTTTAACCAAGTGTCTGTGCTGTAGCCATTTTCACCTAAAAGTAACTACAATTAGTTGGGTGGGGGGAAAGTTCGTTAAAGCTTGAATATAAAGAAGTATATACTAAAACTCCAATGGGAATAAAGAACACGAATGAACAATTAGTTTGTAGAAGGTTAATATTTTTGTTCAAAATGTTTGATTTCC
Organism: Neoaliturus tenellus; assembly: GCA_030545055.2. Classification (NCBI taxonomy): domain Eukaryota; kingdom Metazoa; phylum Arthropoda; class Insecta; order Hemiptera; family Cicadellidae; genus Neoaliturus; species Neoaliturus tenellus. The sequence goes on from CM061533.1 coordinate 237,067,613, forward strand.
TTGGATAGTGAAGAAGATGAAATAGTGGTGGGGGAACCGTTATAAAAGGAGGAACATGAGAGCCCATTTCATTTCTTGGTGAAATTTCGAAGAGTAAACATCTCAACATGTATTATTGCGATAAATGTTCGGAATCGTTTCACGATGAAATTCTATTAGACTGTCATAAAGAACTAATTCACAACAACCCAGAAGAAAAACAAGAACAAGAACAACAAGAACAACAAGAACAAGAACAACAAGAACAACAAGAAGAACAAGAAGAACAAGAAGAACAAGAAGAACAAGAAGAACAAGATGAAATAACTGCAACATCTTCAACTACTTTACCGAATCTACAAGTATTTGCATTACCCGGTAAAGTAGTAATGCATCATAAGATTCAAAATGAAAACTTGAAGCTAGAAGAATTTATTAGAGAAGCAAAACCAATCATCAGTAAAACTTTAAAAGAAGAATTGAAAAGATTGAACTTTCTTAAATTTGGTTTACTACTAGAAGCTATGTTTATAAATGTACAAGAAGAATTATCACCAAGAGGATTCATAACAAAAAACCGAACCATTATGGAAAGTTCAAACATTGATTCAATAGTAGAAAACTGTATAGAAGAAATATTAACAAAAATTCAGGAACACGAAGGAAGAGGATCCGGATGGAGTCTTACAAGTATTGAAGTATTAGATATAAGAGTTCATAAACATGGATATGGACTAATGGGATCTAGTTACATTCCTTTGCCCAAAAGAATTAAGGATACAAGATCATGTATTAATGTGAAAAATCAAGATAATGAATGTTTTAGATATGCGATGACATCTAAGTTTGTACCAAATCATTTCGATAAACCTAACCAACACTATGAAAATCAAAGACATAGGTACAATTTTCAAGGAATTACTTACCCTGTATCACTGAAAGATATATCAAAATTTGAGAAGAAAAATCCTGGTACATCTATCAATGTTTTTGCATTAGATAGTTCAAACAAAGTGTATCCTTTACGTGTTGTAAAAGAAGAGCTACCAGATCATACGGATTTACTACTACTAACGCGAGGAGATGTGTCTCACTATGTGTACATTAAGAAATTCGACTCTCTTGTTAACAAGCAGCTTTCTAAAGCTCGACACAGAAAGATAATTTGCAAGAGATGTTTTAATTTTCAACGAGAAGGAAGACAAGGAAGAGAATGGTTACAAGAGCACAAAAGGCTATGTAACAATAATTATGAAGCAAAGATTAATTTACCTTCGGAAAACAGAGCATTTGTTACATTTCAAAAGGTTCATCATCAATACCGTATCCCTATAGTTGTATATGCGGACTTTGAATCAACACTAATTCCTATAGAAGATGAAAATTGTGAAGCTAGAAAAAGTGTTAAATATCAAATGCACAAACCAAATAGTTTTTGTTTAATGGTTAAATCAACATTATCAGAAGAACATTTAAACAGATATGGATTAACTTCAGAACCTCTAGTATATCGTGGTGAAAATGTAGAAAAAATATTTCTTGATCACTTATATTCAATAGCTGGAAATGCACAAAGATTATATACAAATATTGTACCAATGAAACCGATGGAGGAAGAAGAAGAAATTCAACATGAAAATGCAACTCGATGTTTCTTATGCAAAAATGATTTTACTATTGAGAATTATAAAGTTAAAGATCACGATCACCTCACAGGTTATTACAGGGGTGCTGCTTGTAATAAATGCAACTTGAGCTATCGTTTACCACTATTTATTCCTGTGGTTCTGCATAACCTCAGTGGGTACGATGCTCATTTTATAATACCTGAACTAGGAAGAGACGACGGTAAAATCGATGTGTTAGCTGAAACTTCAGAGAAGTTCATAAGTTTTTCCAAAGAAGTTGGAAACATAAAACTAAGATTCTTGGACTCCTACAGATTTATGCCGTCGAGTTTATCCAAACTTTCAGAAAATTTAAGGAAACAAGATTTCATCGAAACAAAGAAGATTGTAAATAACGACAAACTGGATTTGGTACTTCGGAAAGGTGTGTTTCCATATGATTACATAGACAGTTTAGAAAGATTTAATGAAACATCACTTCCGGCTAAAGAAGAATTCAAAAGTAAACTTTATGACATGGACATATCTCAAGAGGACTATGATCATGCATGTAAAGTATGGAACGATTTAGGATTTAGAACATTGGGAGAATATTTAGATTTTTATGTTAAATTGGATGTAACTTTACTATGTGATATAATGGAAGAATTTAGAAATACATGTTTTGCGGCATATGGATTGGACCCTCTTCATTCGTACACTTCACCTGGATTAGCATGGCAAGCTATGTTGAAAGAAACAAATTGTAAAATACAACTTCTTACTGATATAGATATGGTTATGATGTTAGAGTCAGGAGTTCGAGGGGGATTGACGCAAAGCGTTACACGACATTTCAAGGCGAACAACAAGTATCTGCCCGATTATGATGCATCAAAACCAACAACATTCCTAGGTTATTTCGATGCAAATAACTTATACGGATGGGCAATGTCGAATCCCCTTCCATATGATAATTTTAAATGGATAGATCCAGAATCGATTGGAAACATAATGGATATACCGAAGCATGGTGAAACTGGTTACATTTTTGATGTTAATTTTGAATATCCTGAACATCTTCATGATCAACATTATGATTTACCACTTCTTCCGAAGACTGAAATTTCCCCTACTGGAAGATGGCCAAAATTAATGATGACTTTAACCGACAAGTCTCGATATGTTGGACACTACTGGATGATACAACAAGCTTTAGACTTAGGATTGAGAATTACAAAAATTAATCGAGTACTACAATTTTCTCAATCTTGTTGGTTAAAACCTTACATCGACAACAACACAAGAAGAAGAGCCACCGCTACATCAAGTTTTCAAAAAGATTTTTTCAAATTAATGAATAACGCAATATTTGGCAAGACTTTGGAAAACAAAAGGAAACATAAGGATATCAAATTGGTAACTGATCCAGTAAAATTACAGAAATTGGTGCAACAACCAAACTTTGGTTCATCTATAATTATTAATGAAAATCTAGTTGTTATTTCCATGAACAAGAAGTCAGTTACAATGGATCGTCCTTTGTATCTTGGAATGTCAATCTTGGATATTTCAAAAACACATATGTACGAGTTTCATTATAAGAAGATGGTTAACTATTATGGAAGAGAGAACATTGGTATTGCATATATGGACACGGATGCACTAATTTACTGGATTAAAACAAATGACATGTATGAAGATCTACGCACCTTTATATATAAAGATGATTTCGACTTTTCCGATTATCCTAAGGATCATCCAAATTACGACTATGACAGAAATAAGAAAGTATTGGGAAAATTTAAAGATGAAACAAATGGTGTGCCGATGATGGAAATTGTAGCATTAATGTCCAAACTGTATTCATTTCAACTGTACATAAACGAGAGGAACGAACATCAAGTCACGAAGAAGGCCAAAGGAATAAAAACTTCTTTCCTGAAAAAGAACGTACAGTTTGAACATTATAAAAGATGTTTGTTTGAAAATGTTGAAACAACTGCAACGTTCAACACTATTAGAAGTTATAATCATCAACTTTTTAGTGTCAAACAAACAAAGTGGGCATTAAGCTACAAAGATGACAAGCGCCATATTTTAGAAGATAAAATTAATACTTTACCATTCGGCCACTACTCTCTAAACCCTATCGACCAGTAAACCTATTCTTCGTCCTCTACCTTCTTCCTTTTTCCTTTCCGTAAAGAAGAGGGGACATGGCAAGCCCAATGCCATGTTCCCTCTTTTTTACACTAATATGAAATGGCCTTGACCTATATTCAAACTATATAAATGAGAATAAACTATTTTATGGATCAGTATTTTTACATGCGGTGTACAAGCAACATCTGAAGATGGAAAGTGTGAAGGACAAGATTGTAAATGAACTACATAAACCAGCAAGAAGAAGATTTCCAAGAAGAAGTACAATCATTAAAGGAATGAATGATCTTTATCAAGCTGATCTCATTGAAATGATACCGCACAGTAAATTAAATAAAGGATTTAAATATATTTTAACAATTATAGACTGTTTTACTAAAATAGCCGACACTTTACCATTGAAGGATAAGACTGGTAAAAGTGTTACAAAAGCTATGGAAACCACAATACAAAGAAATAAATTTAAAATTAAACATCTACAGACCGATGATGGAAAAGAATATTTTAATAAAGACTTTGCAGCTTTGATGAAGAAACATCAAATAAATCATTATTCTACAAATTCTGAAGTTAAAGCTTCAATAATTGAAAGATTCAATAGAACATTAAAAGGTGCGATGTATAAACAATTTTCAAAAAGAGGATCATACGTGTGGTATGACATATTGCCACAACTTATAAAACAGTATAACAACAAATATCATCGTACCATTGGAATGAAACCTATCCAGGTAAATAGTGCTAATGCCAAAATTGTATTACAACGCATTAAAAATAATACAACACCAAAATTGGAAAAATTGCAACCAAAGAAGTTCAAGGTCAACGATAAAGTTCGTATAAGCAAATACAAAAGTGTATTTAGTAAAAGATATCTACCAAATTGGACTAATGAAGTATTTACAATTTATAAAGTGCAACCAACTATACCTGAAACCTATTTATTAAAGGATAACAAGGGTGAATTACTTCAAGGTGGATTTTACGGACATGAATTGTTGAAATCAACAGTCGGTGATGTATATCTTGTCGAGAAGATTTTACAAAGGAAAAAGGATATGGTTAAAGTCCGGTGGTTAGGGTTTGATAAAAGTGAAGACTCTTGGATTCCTTCAAAAGACTTAGTATAGTTGTTTAATAGCTCATTGTGTGTTTAACCTTTATACAAGATGGAGATTGTACAACAAAAAGATCGATTTAATATCAATAACATTGATGAATTGACAGTTGACAATGATAAGTTAAATCATGGAAAACATGGTGAATTACTACCAAATACGATAAGATGTCTAATAACTGGTCCTTCAAATTGTGGAAAAACTAATGTTGTTTTTAACCTTATAACTAATCCTAAAGGATTGCGTTTTAACAATATATACATTTTTTCAAAATCATTGCAACAACCAAAATATCAGTTATTGGATAAAGTACTTGCAAGTGTACCTGAAGTGAATTTTTACAAGTTTAATGCCAGTGAAACAATTATGCAACCAAATGAAGCAAAACCATTTTCTATTTTTATATTTGACGATGTTTCTTGTGAAAATCATGACACAATAAGGAATTATTTTGCTATGGGAAGACATCATAATATTGATAGCATTTACATTGGTCAAACATACAGTAAAATTCCAAAACAACTTATAAGAGACAATGCAAATATGTTGATCATCTTCAAGCAAGATGAAACAAATTTAAAGCATATATATAATGATCATGTAAATGCGGATATGCCATTTGAAAAATTTAAAGAGATGTGTGGCAAAGCATGGAATGAGAAATATAGCTTTCTCGTTATTATGAAGGAAGAAGATATTAAAAATGGTAGATATCGTATAGGGTTGGATAAATTTGTATTTATGCGTTGAACTACCGATGCTACATCTAGTTACACGTTGAACTTCACAGTGTAAACATGGTGAATCAAGAAAAACTATTGAAAGAAATAAAATCACTCAGTGATTCTATTAGGATGAAGAATCGTGCATTGAGGATGGGTTTAAGTGAAAGAGAAGAATTTCTAGAGACTACATTTAAACCTATTACGGAACCTTTAAAACAGATATCAGAAACTATTGGTAAACCTCGTTATGAAGGAGATGTTTTACTACCAGTTTCTAAACAAGAAGTACAAGCATTAAAAAAAGAAGAAGATGATGATTCATATACAAGTGCTAGTGAGCAAGAAGAAACAAAAGAAGAAGAAGAACCAATTGTTGAAAAGGAAGAAGAACAGCCAATACCTGAAGCTGAACAATCTATTCCAAATTTAACTCAATTGAGTAGCGATATATTACAACATGGACCTCTTGGAAGAAAATATATAATGAAAATGCTACATGACATGAAATCAAACCCAAATTTGAGTAGATCACACGTATACGGAGCAAGAATTGATGGGAATGAATTGAAGATCGGCGATTCAAAGCTTGAAATAACACAAGACGATTACATCATTATTGGTGAGCATAGATATAAAGGAACAAAAGGATTATATGAATTAATTTTTAAAAACATACCACTAAGATATTCATCCAAAGATTTAAGTGTTTTTAAGGAGATTCTACAAAATACTAACGCTCATAAAAGAAACTACTCAAAGGATGCAATGATTAATCGTTCACGTGCAACAAAATATAACATCGTTATAAAAAAGTTGTTTCCTCCACGAAAATTGCCAACATTACGTACTGCACCAGCGGTGAGACAACCACTGAAAAGAAAATCTTTATCACTTATGGATTTATCACTTCTTGAACAACATGGTAAAAAGAGTAAAGGAGATATTTCAACCTCTGGTAAAGGATTGATGAAAAATCTATACAATACAAATGTAATTTACTACAACGACATCAATAAATTGGTTGACCGAATGAGACTATTGCATGAAGCCATGAAAGCCGGTCATACGGGTTTGAATAATGAATGGGTGGCTCTAGTTGATGAACTTAGGAATCGTGGTATAGTTGTATAATTGTCCGCGGATATAAAAGAGTTGCAAGCGTAAGATGTATCAGTTCTAACATGAGCGTCGACAAGTTCGGACGGTACTCCGCGTTAGGAGTGCAAGTTGGAGAAGACAGAAAAAGAAGTGGATTACCGCAAACACCTGAAGGTGACTATAGCATAAGTAATAAACGTTTAAAACTAGTTAAAGATCCAGAAGAAGATACTGATGGAGCAAATTTGAAGACAGTAAAAGAAGCTACTTCAACATCATTAAAATTACATAAGAATACTTACGATGTTAAATCACATAGAATAATTAATGTTGGTAAACCAACTGAAAGTTCTGATGCAATTACTAAAGAGTACTTATTAACTGAACTTTCAAATACTTTAAAATTGCAATGGGGTAATAACTTAAAAGATGGACAAACGTATGATGCTGGAAATTATAGAATAACCAACGTGGGAAATCCCAAAAATAATAAAGATTCAGTTAATAAAGAATATTTACATTCTATAATACCGGAAAAAACTGAACATGGATTTTCTTTTTATAAATTTATTATAAATGACATTGGATACCCAAAGGAAGACGGTGATGCTGTAAACCTAAAATACATCAAGGACAACTGTATTTTACAAGATGTTAATGGAATTGATTGTCATGGTAAAACATTGACAAATGTAAAGTTTGGTTCTCAACCAAAAGATGCTGTTACTATGGAACAATTATCTAAAGAATTAAAAAAGGAAACATCAAATTTTGTAAAACATGAAGATGCCGTGTTAAAGCGGGGAGATAAATTTATACATGGAAATAAAAAGTTTGATTTAATGCAAGGAAAAAATGATGAATGGGTGCAGGACATAAAACAATAACAAATGGAAGATTTGGTATAAAAGATTCAGATGTACCTCTTATGGTACAAACATTAATTGCAAGTGGTGGTAGATTAGGTACATACGATGGTCGTAATAGAAGAATAAAAAATATTTATCCTGGTTATGAAGAAGATGATTGTGTTACATTGAAACAAACAATAACTTGGGATAAACACTTTGGGACCAAATATGATGCAAAGATGAAGAAAATAATTAATATTTTACCAGGTGAAGATTCAAATGATGCTGCTACTATTGGACAAGTCATAACAACATCAAAAAGTGATTCAACCGCATATACTTGTAATGATAAACGTATTATGCAGTTACAAGATCCTCAACATCCGAAAGATGCTGTAACTTTAGATTGTTTAATAAGAATAGTGGGCAATTTACTTATTGATACCCACAATCATATAGCTAGTACAACGAGTCATGTGATGATTCAACCCGATGAACGAGAAGCTTGGATTAAAAATAGAATTATAAATCAGTATATAATTAATTTGAATAACTAAGTCTTTAAATATAAAAGATTTTGCACAAGTTATTCATTTGTGTAAAGTATCTCGTGGAGTAAACACGCCAGTTATATAAGACAACATAATGAAGACCGTATCGCTCAGTCATCGTCAAGACAGCGGCAAGAGAGGACGTGGTATAACATCAGCTGCATTATCCCTGCTTAGACGGATTCCAGTTGGTGCTGTTGTAAATCGAACGATAGACGCTTTACCATACGAATTACATCTGCCCGGAGGTTATCAATATTGTGGACCTGGAACTAAGTTGGCAAAGCGTTTAGCAAGAGGAGATCCTGGAATTAATAAATTAGATCAAGCTTGCAAGGAACACGATATAGCATATTCAAAGTATAAAGATTCAACAAATAGATCAATAGCAGATAAAATTCTAGCGGAAAAAGCTTGGCAAAGAGTAAAATCAAGTGACGCAAGTATTGCAGAAAAAGCATCGGCTTGGGCAGTAACTACAGCCATGAAGACGAAAGCAAAGTTAGGTGGTGGAAAACGTCGCAGAGGAAGACCTGCAAAGAAAGGCGCTCCCAAAAGAGGTGGAAACATTAAAAAAGGACGTCGTAGAACTCATAAGGCAAATGTAAAGAAGACTTCTGTTTGGCAAATGGTAAAAAACGGAGCAGGTTTATACCTAAGACCATACCGTGTGTACTAAATAAGAAGAATCAATTGATAATTCCAAATAAAGCCTTAACAAATCATCAGTTAAATGATTATGTAAAATGTTTGAAAATACCATTCTTTCGAGGAGTTTTTATGAAAGATGCATTACCAACTAAAATATGGAAAAATGAAACTGGAATAGTAAATTTGGATTCCACCTATGGTCCAGGCACTCATTGGGTATGCTATAAAAAACTCGGACAAACCATTTACTACTTTGACAGTTTTGGCAATCTACCACCGCCAAAAGAACTGCAACATTATTTTCGAAACTCCAAAAACATTTTTTACAATTACAAAAGAGAACAACCTAACAATACTGAAATATGTGGGCATTTATGTTTGGAATTTTTAGCGAAGAGTGTCAGTCAGCTTTAAGATGTCATCGTATACAGTGTCACTGAGTGGAAATTCATCCACATTGAAAAGTACGCTGTTCCCAGCATTGCGTCTATCCAAGGAAAGATTATGGGAAGCGGCATTACTTGATTTGACTACCTACAATTCAATTCCTAATGTTACGGAAGGAAAAAACAATTTACTACATTATTATGAAACTAAGGATGCTGCAGGAAAATACTCAGAATTGAAAATAATTACATTTCCTACTGGAGCATATGAAATTGATGACATAAACCAATTATTACAGAAACAACTCGGAGAAGACAATATCACCGTTAAAGGAAACAATAATACTTTAAAAGCAGAAATAACTTCGAAATATTATATTGATGTCAGCTTGGAACAGTCGATTGGCAGTTTACTTGGATTTACAGATACAAAAAAGAAAATCTTAACTCCTGGAACTACTCATTCAGGTGATTCAACTGTAACAATATTGAAAGTAAATAGTATTGATGTCACGTGCAACATTATACACGGATCGTATAGAGATGGAGTTAATCAACATATTTTACATACATTTTATCCAACAGTGGCTCCCGGTTTTAAAATTGTTGAGAAGCCACAAAACTTGATATACCTACCGTTAAACACCAGTTTCATTTCAGACATCGTACTGAACATATTGGATCAAGACGGTCATAGTGTTGACTTTAGAGGAGAAACAATTACTATACGGATACACATCAGAGCAGCAATATAAAAGTCAACATGGGATTATCATTTAAACCACAATGGAAGAGTCGGGAGCTCAGTAGCTCCTCGACATTGGAAGAGTTAACATCGGAAAACATTCGTTTTCTACAGAAGATTGGATTGAAACTTAACAGCGATGGATATCCTGGATATATCTCAAGGACCAACGTTCGACGAAACACTATGGGAGAAGGAATATCACACGCACAACCCTTACACTTCATCAAAATTAAACAATAACGATGAAATAAGGATCCCCATTCAACAACAAGATATTTACACTTTACCGTGTGAAAGTTACTTGTACATCGAAGGACGGGTATTAAAATTGGATGGAAAAACTGCTTCAACAGTTCCTTTTATAAATAACCCGATGGCATATCTTTTTGATGAAATAAGATATGAAATATCAGGGGTGACGGTTGATTCAACAAAAAAGGTTGGTTTAACAACTACATTGAAAGGATTAACATCATTAACACCGCATGAGAAGAATTCAATAGTCACTGCCGGATGGGTTGCCCCCGATAAAGACACTATAACACCAGCTTCCAACGGTCACTTTGATTTTCATGTACCTTTACGATTGCTTTTGGGATTCGCTGAAGATTACAAACGGGTAATAATAAATGTCAAACAAGAATTAGTATTACTCAGATCTTCAACTAATAAGGACTTGATACTTGCAGACCCTGCAACTACGGAAGATAAACTGGAATGGCAACTACAGTTGGATAAAGTTGTTTGGAGAGTACCTCATGTAAGATTGGCTGATGAACATAGAATCCTATTATTGAGAAAGTTGAAATCTGACCGTGATATTGTGATGCCATTCCGAAGTTGGGAATTTCATGAATACCCTACACTACCTCAGACAGAACGACAAACATGGACCGTCAAGACATCAACTTACTTGGAACGAGCAAGGTACATAATACTCGGTTTTCAAACTAAGCGAAAAGATGTTATCACTGCAAATGCTGGTCAATTTGATCACTGTAAAATAAAGAATTGTAAAGTTTTTCTAAACTCTCAATTCTTTCCCTATGACAATTTGAATGTCATGTTCAGCAAAAAACGTTTTTCCATTTTATACGATATGTATGCAAGATTTCAATCATCATATTATGGAAAGACTAATACACCACTATTATCACCTGACCAGTATTATTCCAAGGCTCCAATAATTGTAATCGATTGTTCAAAACAAAATGAATCGGTAAAATCATCAAGTGTGGATATAAAAATTGAAATGGAATTTGAAGAACCAGTAGCGGATGGAACTTCGGCATACTGTCTAATTCTACATGATAAAATAGTTACTTACACACCGCTGACCGGAATTGTGAAGAATGTACTTTAAGAAGAATTGTACAACAACTGCAAATTTTTGAGGTTAGAATTATCTGCTTTAATTTTTGAGGTTAGAATTTCATTTGTGAAAGACAAGTTGAAAACAAACAATTATGTAATTGTATAAATTTCAAGGATTTACGAAAAATATAAAAGCGAGAAAATAATTAGTAGAAACTTCATTCTATCTTCAACCGTCGTATGGGAAACATCATTCGCAAGATGAATTCTACTAACGGAGAAGAAAATACACCTCTAATGGATGATAATAGTTCAGATATAGAAAAACAAGTTGAACGTGAAATGGACGAGTTCCTAAAATTCAACAAACATAAGAAGAGAGAAGAAGAAAAAGCTGAAAAAGAAGTAAAAAGGAAGAAGGTTGAAGTTAACATTACAACCAATATTTTAACAGAAGTATTTCTTCGGATTATCTACCCAATTTCTTCATGCATGACAAAAAGTATATCAGTTGGAATTTTAAAATCAATGGATTATTCACCAATTGTTATTTTAAATCATGGAAACAAAATGGTTACTTTCAGTGAAACTACTTGGGAATCTCTCATGAAACATTTACATCTTTTGGAGTGCTATTTAAGTAACAACACATTTGGAAGAAGAACAAGATTAAGTTTATTGGAATCAAATATTGAAGTTGATATAGTAAAACATCGTGGAGGACAAATTGTTCGCTTCAGAGATTTAACTACACATAATGTTAAATTATATTTCACTAAAGAAGAATTTTATACTTTAAGTTGTACTACCGGTCCCGTCACCAGATATTTGAAACAACTAATATTTTCAAGTGCAATAATTAAAGACTATCTAATTGATACATTGGACAAAAAACCTTTTGTTCCAATTTTATACGGTCCCGTGGATACTTCAATCTTTAATAGAATACCTCAAGAAGTTGAAATGTGGAGACAATTAAACAACTATCACACCAATTTTAATATTGATGAAGTGGCACAAGAAGTGAAAGAAGAAGAACAATCCTGTCTGTTATAAACATCGGCTCATTCAATTTTTAAGTCAGTTGTTAGTAAGACTTCATCATGAATAAACGGGTTTCGTTTTCTAATGCGCCACATATAATGGAAGTTAAAAGAGGTATAATTGAATTTCAAGCTTTCCGAGGAAATGATGGTAATTTTATTATTAAAGAATTAGTAATCTTGGACATGAACACATCAGTAGTTTATCATTATTTGTTCAAACCTCCAGTACCATTTAATAGACTAACAACTAAAGCGAAAGTTACAAACAAATGGTTGAACAAACATTTTCACAACTTAAGATGGGATGAAGGTTTCATTAATTATAACATGATGCCGCACATTATGAATCATTATTGCAAAGAGTTTAAAATTATCTACACAAGGGGATTGGAAAAAGCAAATTGGATACAATCATTTACAAGCAACGAAGTGATTAATGCAATAATTGATAAAGATTTCCAATGCTACTTCAACGAACTTTGTATTTCATCAAAAAGTTTTAAACATCGAAGGTCGCAGTGCGCTTTAAAGAATGCCTACCGCTTGAATAATTTCCTTCAACAAACTGGTGGGGGTAGTGTCAGTGGTGGGGGTAGTGTCGATTATAAAAGTGAGAGCGCTACCATGACACAGCATGAGTATTACTCAAACCTCCGAAGAGACAACATCTCCGACGGACATTCTTATTAACAAGAAGATTAACAACAACATCAATATGGCATCACAGAACTTACTTCAAAGTTTAGTTGATCAGTTCAACGCTCATTCTAAATCATCAATTCTACCTACGAAGAAATGTTCTGAACTAAAAGAAGAAAAACACTACATCATTCATACTATTAAGAAAATGGAAACTTCAGTAGGTGATGCTATAAATTGCACTTTGAGCGAGGCACCTTATACAATTGGTGATGAAGCAAAATTTCAGATCTTCTTACCAAAGCGCTTCGTACAACTACTTCAAAATGAAGATCTTCGTATAATTCAACCCGGCGCACTCTATTTGGTATCACATGGACCCAGTGGAAACAACTCTACTGAACTTACAATTCATGTAACACCTACTACTGATTAATTTGTACATAACATTGTAAATATTTGTTTGTATTTGTTTTTTTCAATAAATATGATATAAAACAAAAAAAAAATAAAAATAAAAAAAAGCAACATATTGTAATGTCTTTGTACATTACAATATGTTGCTTTTTTTAAAAATTCCACAGGATGACCTTGACCCAATTTTGTATAATTATAAAAGGGGAAATGTACTTGCAAAATTCATCAGTCTACTGCTACCTTTCATACCGTACACATCTCGCTCTTAATCCCTGAATATAAAACTGCAACATGTCCCTAAAGGTCAAGTGTGCATCTTACGATACTAACACCATAACAACTTTTGAACAACTCGAAGATTTAACCAACGAAATGCGAGTTTTACTTACCGGTGGTTATCACTTAACTGTTGATGTTAGTGCTACTAATACAAGAATGTTCACTAAAACAAAATATTGCGATGATGAAATATTTATTTCTACACAACCTACAACTTCTTCATCGCCAACTGGTCAACATAACATCAAGTTCCAAAAGTATTACCAATGTTGAATAATTTTTGACAGACAAAACTACAACTAAAGAATCACATGATCAATATGAGTTAATAAAAAGGATGTGATACTTGTATAAATAATCATTTGCTTCTCAGCTCTCACCACGACAAGACCTATTTAAGAAAATGTTGTACAGAATGATGATTCAACTTGATGGAAAAATCTATGGAAAAGACTACAACACCATTGAACAAATGACCCAAGATTTAGATGTATTAACTAAAGAAGGATATCAAGCTAAATTAATTTTAAAATTTCCTGAAGTACATCCATTATCAACAGAAGAACTTGTTGCTATGGCTAAGGCGGAGAGAGAGAAAAAGTCTGAAGAAAACAAAGAGAAACAAACTTCCTAAATTTTAATAATCCTTACACTTGTAAGGTATAATTTTTTAAAACTCCATTTGGATGACCTTGAAATTACCCCCACCACTTTTCACAGTACATAAAACTCACTATTCAACACTATACACTCTTATTCTTTCACTGGACTCCGCAGCGTCAACATGGAAGAGCAAAAATACAAGTACAAACCTCGTTACTGTTGTGAACAACAGTGTACAGATTTAGGACCAATGATGGTGGATGGGTTAGCTTGTACTAAATGTGAATTCTTCGGATCTTGTTATTGCAAATGCAAAACAAAACAACTACCACCACCGGAATTGCGAACTTTCAAATTTTACAAATCAAGATATTTTCATACATGTTGTCCTCAAAGATGTTTCAAATTTCACCCTCTAGATCTTGCTCATTGTCAACGCACCAATTCTCATCAAGATGATTTTTGTACACATATGATAAAAAGATGTAAATACAGATCAGATTGGTATTCCGATCCTGTAGAACCATCAAATGTGTAATTTCAGTTTTACACTCTTTTTTAAAACTTCATTTGGATGACCTTGAGATTTCCCCCACCACTAGTTCTAATTTTTATATAATATTAAATCATTCCACTTCCAACACTCTAACTAACAACATGGAAAACAAATTTATCAAATTTGAACATATAATAACTGACAGGGAGGAGATGGAAGAATTGTTTCAAAACTTACTTTCTGTCATTGACGAATATCCTATAAGATGGTTCAGAATTGTAGTTCAATATTTAAATCCTGGTGAATTGTTTTCTTCATCAAGTGAAGAAGATGAAACAACTACTTCAGTTCAAATAATTGAATTAAAAGATGGAGAAGAAGAACTAAACATTTTATTCAATCATAAGCTCAAGGTTCCCTATATAAAAACCCCCTCCCTAGACAGCCCCCCTCCCTAGACGCCTGCTCAAGGTCACCATTATATAAGCCCCCTCCCTATGCGCCGATCCTCATTCCATCACCGACTCTCCAATAATGAACAACTCTCCATTGGCCCGAATGAATTCTAGTTTTGAAATAAACTCTAAAGAAGAGTTACAAGACATTTTTAATATTTTACAAGAACTTGTAGATAATTTTACAACCATCAAAATGAATTTGGAAATAACATACGATTGTCCTATTTGTGATAAGATTGAAAGTTCGGACGAAGACAGTTTACTAAATCTAACTCCTGCACCATCTGACACTACTGATGGTAATAATGAACAGCAAAATATTTCCCCCACCACTTCTTTGTAATTCTTCGTTCCCCCCACCACTTCTTTATTTAACTAACATTTCTCGCTTTCACTTCTCATTCCGTCTTCAACTTTTGAATTATCAACATCACTTGTTTTAAAATTTCAAACACTACAAAATCATGATGGATATGATGGATGAAGTTCCCTTCATAACTAGAATAGAAGAGGATAAATTGAAATTGGAAATTAAACGATTGGAAATGGAACAGGAAAACCAACTTGAAATGTTACATTTGTTCAAGCTTTTCAAATACATCATCTGGGGACTCTGCATTTACCTTCTCATCGTCGTCGGTGTTTGCATTTACAACTCTGTAATTCATCACAAAAGTTCAACTTGTTTAAACTCTGCTGTTGCACATTAATTGTATGTTCACTAATAAAATTCAAAAGTTACTTCAACCTATCCTACTATCACCAACTAGTTCAACTTAGAACTATTTCTGGTGGTAGTTGGGTAGGCTTTTTTAAAACTTACTCTGGATGACCTTGACATACTTTCCAGATCCTATTTATAAATTTGAATTTCAGTTTTAAACTAACTTTTAGTTTTGTTCAACTATTAAGAGTTTTGTTAACACCGTCAAATTTCAGTTTTCAACTAACTTTTAATTTATGTATACTTTTAGTTCAACCCTAGTTACTTTATTCGCAAATTCAGTTCAACCGACCGCCAACGCTATTGCCATCTCCACCCCAATATTTTAACATTTCTGCCCCCAACACCTGCCCGAACATCTGTTCGGTTTTAAAAATATAAAAGAAAGGTAAAGGAGTGGGGGTGGCTCATGCTCACCAATGCAAAACTAAGGTTTGAGGTTAGAATTATCCATGGCGGCCGCCATGTCTAGTTCAGTTTCACCACATAGAGTCGGCGACCGGTTATTGGTCTAAAGGAGTGGGGGAAGGGGTGGTGGGGGGAAGGTTGCCGTTTTATAAGCCCTCTCCCTAGGCGGCGCTTCTCATTCGATCGCCAACTTTCAAACGATAAACACCTCTCCCATGGCACGAATCAATTATCCCGCTATCACCAACTACTTCAACTTAAAACTATTTCTGGTGATAGTTGGATAGAATTTTTTAAAACTTACTCTGGATGACCTTGACATATTTTCCACATCTCAGTTATAAGTTTGAATTTCAATTTTCAACTAACTCTTAATTTTTCTTCAACTGTTAGAGTTTCGTTAACACCGACGAATTTCAATTTTCAACTAACTTTTAATTTTAATTTTATGCGCAAATTCACTTCACCCTAACGCCAACACTATCGCCATCTCCACCCCAACCTATATGGCATAAAATATAACTACAGCATCTCATATATACCCTCCATCCCCCACCGGAAGCTATGTGACATGGCAGCTGGCGCCAGCTGCCGCGGCACGTGGCCCGGTGGGCACGTGGCCGGTTTTAAAAGTGACCAAAACACACTACTAATGTACATACCAAATTTGATTAAGTTATGTCAATAAATAAGCAAGATACAGGGTTTTCTTGATTTCCCATAAGAATAACATGGAAAACTTATTTTTGGATTTTCCCCGTAACCAGTTATGCTATGATAAAAATTCAAAATACTAAATTGTTTGTTTTTTTAAGGTCTTTTAAATGGTTTCAGTTAAAATTGATGAATTTTAAAAATTAAGGGTCCAAAAATGCCAAAAACCCATTTTTGACCCCTTTGAAACCCCATAAAACCCCGTTCCCATAACCCGACGATGCTGGTTCGCGAACTCATGAAAATAGACCTGGTCTTACACCTCCATACCAAATTTTATCAAAATCGGAGGTCCCCTTCAAAAGTTATCAGTACCACGGACACATAGATATATATATATATATATATATATTATATATATATATATATATATATATATATATATATATATATATATAGATATATAGATATATATATACATATATATGAAAATGAACGAATGGTGTTTTTGGCTTCTGGGGACCTCAAAATGAAAAAGTATAGTGGTCCCGGGCTTAGGTCTTACCATGGCTACTACCGTAATAGCGTGTTCCCTATAGGGAAATTCGCTAAAAATACCACCGCCACAGCAAACCTGCTTACTTAGCGAATTTCCTATAACTGTTATTGTTTAACTAACAAAATACTTGATTTTACAAGTGAGCATCACTTTATCACTTTATTTAAGGCTAATATGAATGAAGGATGAGTGTAGAATGGGTGTGATGCCTTGTGTAGCTTTGTTACCGTCTAAGATCAGTTGGCTCTTTTACACAGAGTTAATTAATAGCCAAATAACCAATGGCAGCTGGGTCCAGTTTCGAATCATTACAAAGCTACTAACTTTTCTCAACATCAAACCGGTAACCTTAAGGTCTAAAAGGTGAGCCCTATAACCAGGCAGCTACCCAGCCTTAGTTCAAGTAATAAGTTGAAGTTAGGTAAAAACACAATTTTTAATACATTTGAGATTTGAATCAATAAGTTTATGGTTTTAAGGGGCGAGTGAGTATGTCAAACGAGCTCATCTTTGTAAAATTTTTCTTCCACCAATCTTTCCCAGTGGCGAAGCATTCTTGTCCGACTTAGTGAACAAATAAAATATGTTAAAAGTATATTTATAAAAAACATTTTAACTCCATTTGTTATTAAAAGTAATTTACTAAGAATGTTTTACATCTGATACGAATTTCATGTTCTACGAAGCGTAATCTTGGAAAAGGTAATTCAGAATATTATAATTTTCACAGTTAAGCTATGGAATATACTAACAATCTAGGGAAATACACATAATTTGATATGCCAGCGACTCTGAATAAGTTTTATTTGGTAGAGTGAGCTGGAATCAGGCGCACCAGAGCCATAACTCTCCTGCAATGATTGGCGCGATTGACTGAGCGCCCTGCTCTCCTCTTTGACGGCAGAGTGTATCCATATGGGTTCAGTTCGTGGAAACACTATCACTATCACACAGTTTCAAGTAATAACTTTATCCCACATTCCCACCCAGTAAAGACTTTGGACTATTTGAATTACGAACTGACGACTTTGGAAATTGACGAAAACAGTTTAATATAAATAATCACAAATAAAGTAGACTACAGTATTCACAATTTTGTAAGATACACTTATAATTATCTATTCTCTTAATGACATTTTAAAATTGACCAAAAATTAAAGTCTTCTAAAGTTTTAACGAAGCCTGCTAATCCTGAATTATTGATAAAAATTTATCAATTTTATTTGTAGACCGACTTCTGAATATAAAAAAGAACATATTTACTAGAAAGGGCTTAGTTTCTTTTCTTAGTTTTATGATTTACTATTCTTAATTTGTTTTCAATGTTTTACATGACACAATTGATAAGATTAAATCTCTGTAATAAAGAAATTTTTGACTTAGGTTTTATAACTTCCATCGTTGTAACAATGACTAGTATTTAGGCCAAACTAATATACTTTTATAATCTAGGTCTTGATAAAATTTAACAACTAACTGTTACCTACACCTGTAATCGTAAAATCCCAAGATAAAAAATAAAAAAAAATTAAATTTACAAAGTTAAAAACTATAGAAATTGATTAAGAGCCTGCTCATTAAACCAATATTAGCCAGTTTGGTAAAAAACGTTTGTTCAGTAGTTAATACACAGTTCATTTAAACAATTTCCGTAAAATTACTAACCGTCAAGTTTAGGTATTTTCCTTTACACAACATCTAAAGGCTGCATAAACATTAACAAACGGAATACAGTAAGAAGGAGAAAATTTAAAACTGAGATACAAGAAAATATTTGAAAACAAACTCGTCGCTGTAAACAGTTTTATGTTATGTCTACTGACGTTTTCTTCAGTTACGGTACTGTTTCTCTGAATTCCTGTAATGCTTTGAAGCTAACCACAAAACAGTGGAACTTTTCCATTGAAAACACACATTTCCTTTACGACGATGTCTGTTTACGTTTCACATGGAAGACGCTTTATCGCCACATTTTTCCGTACACTTACTTGCTTTTTGTTTTGACAGACAACTTTTCCTGAGTTCCTTCTGTAAACCAAAGAAAAATAAAATTTGATGGATAGGTAAATTACATAGGTACTTGACAAATACAAATGAGATTCAATGTATTTGTATGAATAGTTTAATATTTTATGAAAATATCTCCAACAGGGGTGTGTAACCAAATTACATTATTTATAAATAGTTTCATATTCAACGAAACTTTCAACTTGGCTGCGTTTATGAACACGTTCTCTGAGACATGAACCTTCACAAACTTCCCAGTCATAGAGTTCAATTTGAAACATGTAAATTCAATTTTCGTAAACACGAGTCTTGAATACCATTATTCCCAGGCTACGCGCGCTGCATGTGTACTGCTTGGGTATTAACACTTTTAATTAGAATCACAAGGATGATAAATTACGCAAACGAAACATTTCCCTGAGCCGACAGCGAGTAGCATGCTAATTTACACCATTCAGAGCAAGAATGCCGTGATAATTTGAATTTAATGTAAGAAACAAATGTAGATGTGACTTGGTACGTGTATGCCTATCATATTCGTGGTTTTGGCTAGTTTTATTGTTGGTTTGAATGCTTCACACACAAAAAAAGGATTATGCAATGAGCATTTTTTGTCTCTTTGACGTTAAGAATATAGCGAAACCTTTGTAATTATTTTTATATGATCAATTTCCAAAATATTATTAAAAAATAAAAATTCAAACGGATCAAAACAAAGGAGATTTATTTAAGATTTCTAATAGTTTTGGATCTTGTACTCTATACTATTGTGCCGAAATCGTGCCATGATAAAAACGTGTATACATATACTGAATATTTGCATTGCACATGTTTGCTCACAGTACAATGACAAGCATTAATACGAGTGCAGATATAAAAAAAACTTATTATTACAAAAAACAGTCGAAATATAGAAAAACAAAGGCCTGTTTAAGAAGTAAAAACTATCATTAAGATTATATAACAAATAGTTATCCTCTCCTCGATTTTTAGAAGGAACTAATATTTATTCCACTATAAATGTAGGATGCATTGATATTTAAATATTGTACATAATTATTTTATATGATCAAGAATGATTTCTTCAGATTTATAGCTCCAGTTTTAGAATTGTTCATGAGATATAGGAAACTTACAAAAAACCTATTAAGACTCAAAATAGTTGACAGTAAAACTTTGTATTACATTAAACAAAACAAAAATGACAAGGAGCATTTCAAAACAACCAAACTTATATTTCAAATTATTTATCTTGTCCCAGTCAGTGTTTTTTTTCGTTTGCCCCAGTTCAAATGTTATACTTAGCCATGCTGCATCACGTTCGCTCCAGGGACACGGTATGGCATTACCTGGTTCTGTCCACAAACCAAGTTAAAGGGGTTAAATGCAGAGCGTGCTACCCAAGAATCAAGATTCTGACCTTGTGAGCGAGAAGGTAATTTCTTTACTCTAATGTGACCCTTTCTTAGCGAATTTATTTTCCATACAAGCTAATATAAAAAGCACTTTTATCTGTTTAACTGCAATGAAAGTTTAAGACTGCATTATATTATATGTATAATGGTCAATAAAAATATTTTTGTTATTATACTAACCCATTACTGTAATTATCTATCTTCTCAATTCAATGACGGTTTCGTCTACAACAATTTTTCCCTTGAACAATTTTTAAGATTCAGGTGTCATTTTAAAGCTTATGATCTAGCGCATGTACGAATTGCCATTAACAAGGTCATTTCTTTCGGCTTTGCCCCCCTTGACTTTGATTTATTTCTAGAGGGCGCTTTAAAATGTTAACCAACTTTCATTACATTTTTTTAAATTGAATTGAAACTTAACAGCATTCAAGGTTAGTTGGTTACCTTCAGATAAATTATTAGGGTAAATTGTTAACAAAAATAGATCGTCTGTCACAGCACTATTATATTGTTTAAACATTCACAATGTTCATAGTTCCCGTTGATAGTTTAATGTTTATGTCATATAATTTCTTAGAATTGTACTGCAGGTGAGTTTCTCAAAAACAAAAAGTAATATATTACTAAATGCGCAATTTTCGCACGGGCCCCCCAGTAGAACAAAATTCCGTTTTACATTGCATTTACTTAATACAATAGGCTTAATTTTCGTTATAGGCCTAAGCTATCTTCAGGAGCAGCAATTTACAAACAAAACAAAAGTAAAAAATTAATTGACACCATATATTTATTATATTATTAGTAGGCTATTTCGGTGCCCCGGACATGGTTATAGGCCTACTACAATTTCTATTTATTAAGAAGCTTGTGTACAATTATTTGAAGTAGGTCTATAAAACATCACTGGCCTCTTAACACAATGCAAATGTACGAGTATTATTTTCAGCAGGGGATGGATTTGATAAATGTGCCGTCGCGTCGTAGAAAAAAACAAAAAACAAACAAACAAAAAAGACGTATGTATAAAGTCGTATGTATAAGTCTTTAAATAATATCGTTTACGTATAAAATTTGGCTAACTATATCAATCCACAGCTTATTTGTTCCAAACAAAAGATGTAAAAAATAGTGCACTCTATTGAATCCCGGAAAAGTTTTCTTATTACACAAAAGCAAATAAGGACTTATGAGTTGCAACATTTTACGGGCATTTCAGGAGCGAAAGGTTTACGCTTTGAAGGGGGTGCACTTCAGGTTTAATCAAGCCCTGGACCTCTTGAGTCCGCTTCAGCGCCGTCTGTTATTAAATCTGCTCAACAACTCGTGGCCGCTGCTCTCAGCACTCAGCACTCAGCACAGTGCTCAGCACAGCACAGGTGGAGGCCAGGTGCTGTGGAGTAGACTCAGCAAACGTGTGTTGCGCTGGCTTTAAAACTTGTCGAACGGCAAGTAGCAATTGGAATGGTTCAAATCTTTGGTGCTTTCAAACACATTTAATTGCCTGTTTTGAACATTATTTCAACTGAATTGCCAAACACTATATATGGTGTTAGTGAACTATCTTCAAAAAATTGTAGATTTGTTCCTTTAGTCAAGAAAAAAAAAAACACATTACTCATTGTACAGAGTTATTCCCTGGTGCAGATTAACGTGTTCATCCATAAAGACCATCCTCATAATTTAAAAAATTCGTACATATTATGTGGTGGAAATTATGGTTCGGATCCCATGTTAAAACTGTAAATCCCTTGATACAATTTATCTGTTTGGCTATTAATTATTAACAGTCTTGTATAAGAAGAATTTCGGCCTTGGTCAGTAACAAGACAAAAAGACCGCGCCACAATCATCCTACACTCATCTCTAATTCAAATACTTGACTTAAACTAAAGGTGTTAGGCCTAAGGTGTTGTATTTACGTAATCGAACAATTTTCAGTACGTTATCAAAAAACTAAATCACGAGAAAGAGTACAGTTATTTACATATAGATTAATACGGATTTATTAAATACAATATCGTGTTTTGTTACGGCAAATAGACACATAGAAACATAATCAACAGCATTATAGTTTATTGAATAACATAATGACAAAGAAGCGTCCGGGGACTATTATCGGGGATTACTTTAGTGTTGGTATTTATTGATATTCGAATTTCGACATTTATTGACTGAATACAATGAAAATTTTAATTGTTTTTAAAACTCAATATGTTACCCGTTTTACACAAAATTTTGAAATTTACTGTAAAGTATTGATATTTAACCTACATCATGAGATATTTAAATTATAATCATCATAAAAGATTGTGCATGTTTCATTTGTCTTATACAAATTTATCACAAATCGGTTTATAACAATTTCAATAAATATTTCTTCCACGAAAGAAAAGCCGTTATAAAAACTACAATTCTAACGGTTTACTGAAGCTAGATAATATAGGGCTATAATAAGTTAGAGAGAGAAACAAATACACATAAATTAACGCCAGGTTGAAAAGTTGTTGGCAGGTGAGGTCCTGTAGATTGAACTCCCTTAGCTCCACTGCAAATAAATCTAAGGGGAAATTGAGGCAGTACGATCAGTTATAAAATCCAATTTATTAAATAACTGATCCAATTGAAGAAAGTGAAAATAAAAAAGGCTTTAACATTGGAAATTAAGAACTTTTTAAACCAGTAAAATAACAACAACATGTTGGCCTTTCTTGATAATATATTTTCAAAACTACAAAATATTGGCAAATAACAAAAAAAATTATTGATTGTTCTATTCAAACAATATTTCTTATGGTTCCTATGTTGTTGATATCCACTATTTTATTAGCTAATTTTATCTTTGACTATTTTGATTAACCAACCTAATCACGTTTCATCAAGAAATACATTAAGTTACATCTTTATTACCATCCACGCGATAACACTCATAGACCTATATTGTACTGTATAATCTATATATATATATATATATATATATATATATATATATATATATATATAATTATATATATATATATATATATATATATATATATAATTCTGTAAGCGATATTTCTTGAGCAAAATTGTGAGCGTCATACAAATCGCAGAAAGATGGGAGGGGTCTCAAATTAAAGTTCTCGGTCCCATGCATGAGGGAAAACTATCGCCGTGTCCATCATGTTAACAGGAAATGAGAAATCACGTAAAACGTCCTCCATAAGAATAGCATGGGGATTAAAAAAAACGTCTGCTTTGCATACATTAAAACATGTGTTATGGTTTAATTTCAAAATGAGACACAGATGATAACATTGAGTGAAGATAACAAAATAATTCACACCAAGAGAGACAATCTATATACAGGGTGTCCCGGAAATCTCTGGAACCCTTTTGTATATTTGTTCCTTGAATCGAGACAAAAAAAAAACATCATACAAATATGGGTCTAAAATCCATCGTTAAGCCGCTAGCCGCCATTTTGTTTTTTCTCATAATAATTTTTATTTCCGTAACGGGTGGTTGTATTCATTTCTTTTTTTGTATAAATCTTTATCATACTAATGTACATTTTCAGGGAAAAAATTAATTTTTTCCACTTTGTATTTTAAAAATGGCGGCCATTTTTTATTTTCAAACTCAAATATCTCAAATTTGGTAAATTTCAAAAAAATCTTACTTTGAACAAAAAAGTTGCCAAATTTAATTATCTAACCAACGGTACCAAGTTTGTAAGGATCTGATTACAAATAACGGAGTTATTGCGATTTTTTTTCCAAAAAAAACATTGATTTTGCATCATAATTAATGCAAATTATGGCCATTTTCACAGAAAAATCGCAATAACTCCGTTATTTGTAATCAGATCCTTACAAACTTGGTACCGTTGGTTAGATAATTAAATTTGGCAACTTTTTTGTTCAAAGTAAGATTTTTTTGAAATTTACCAAATTTGAGATATTTGAGTTTGAAAATTAAAAATGGCCGCCATTTTTAAAATACAAAGTGGAAAAAATTAATTTTTTTCCTGAAAATGTACATTAGTATGATAAAGATTCATACCAAATATGAACTGAATACAACCATCCGATACGGAAATAAAATTTATTACGTGAAAAAAACAAAATGGCGGCTAGCGGCTAAATGATGGATTTTAGACCCCTATTTGTATGATGTTTTTGTCTTGTCTCGATGCAAGGAACAAACATACAAAAGGGTTCCAGAGAGTTCCGGGACACCCTGTATATAATTCTGTAAGCGATATTTCTTGAGCAAAATTGTGAGCGTCATACAAATCGCAGAAAGATGGGAGGGGTCTCAAATTAAAGGTCTCGGTCCCATGCACGAGGGAAAACTATCGGCGTGTCCATCATGTTAACAGGAAATGAGAAATCACGTAAAACGTCCTCCATAAGAATAGCATGGGGATTTAAAAAACGTCTGCTTTGCATACATAAAACATGTGTTATAGTTTAATTTCAAAATGAGACACAGATGATAACATTGAGTGAAGATAACAAAATAATTCACACCAAGAGAAACAATCTATATATATATATATATATATATATATATATATATATAATTCTGTAAGCGAAATTTCTAGGGCAAAATTGTGAGCGTTTTACAAATTGCAGGATGATGGTATAAGTCCCGCCACATAAGTTGACGAATGGCCAAAAACAGCTGGGATGGACGAGGGGGGTGGAGGGGGTACTTTTCCAAAAACATCGAGCTTAGTTACATGCTAATTTTCATGGAACAGCTGATTATCCAATAATTTTAACTGAATAGTAGTGCAAATTCATTCGTCAAGTTATGTGGCGAGGGTTATAGGAGTCTCAAATTAAAGGTTTCGGTCCCATAAAGCTTATCCACAAAGTTACAAGGTAATGAGAAATATAGTAAAACGTCCTCCTTAAGAATAGCATGGGGATTTAAAAAATGTCTTCTTTGTGTACATTAAAATATATGTTTTGGTTTTATTTTAAAACGAGAGACAGATGATAAAATTGAGTAAAAAACTATTCATAGCCAAATGACAAAAATTAACCCTAGAGTGGTAATACTATAATAAGATGTTTTGTTGCTTTGAGCGACTAAAAATTCTACTAGGAGAGTTAACCTTACATATGCTACTATTACAAATTGACTGCTGATTTTACTGTTGTTACTATAATTTAAATTGTAAAAAAAAACTGAGCGTGTATGCAAATCATAAAATGCTTTCTGATCGTTGATAGAGATGCAATGGGCTATGAATTGTGGTTTGAGAAACACCTACATTATTTCCATTGTTTTGGTTTTATTTTAAGACGAAAAGTGTCAAATGATCATATTGAATGACGATAACACATTAATTAATACTTAAAGTGTATCAGTTAGTGAAGTTTTGGTATTCTGTTAGCTGAATTTTCCGAGAAACCTTTTAGTCATTTCATAGATTGTAGGGTGTAGAAGACAAGTTAAAATCAAAGAAGTTTGTCCTAAATACTAGAGGAAAAGGCAGCAGGTAAAAAACTTTACAACAAAATGGGAAATATATAAGAATGAGTATTTTCTGAAAGGTTCTCTTCAAAGATTCTCCATGTAGCGATTTTATTTAAAAAAATCTGCTTTGTTTACACAAACTCAAGAGTTTTGATTAGGAGGAATAAATATTCACAGCAAGGGAAGATGAGATGCACTTTGAGGTGCTGTGTTTAAATTTTGTGACTAAAACATAAAAATAATAATAAAACTGACAGGAGCTAAAAAATCAATGTTTTTTTTTCATTGCCGCTTTTCTATGTTATATTAAAAAGCCGTCACAGCTCAATTAAGAGACTACGATTTCATTTTACATAGATCTGTATGAGTTTAACAACAAACAAAATAGAGCATTTATAAACCGGTGACCTAATAGTACAGGATTGATAAGAGTACTTGGGGTCTGTTCAAACGGTATTGTTAAAATATTATATACCGCAAATTAAAATTAAATTTTCTGGAAACCTTCGTTGAGGAAGGAATGGTAATACGCTATGGTTCATGCTATTTTAATTTTATGATTAGGGGCTTTTGCCCCTATGAGCCACTAGTTATTTTTAATTTATTATGCTTGCAAAAAAATGTTTAAAGTTGAAACTTATTTTGCAGATCAATTTAAAAATTTAATGTAGGCCTACTTATTTTTTTTTTTCTTGACGAAACTTTGTGTCCAGAATGGTTTTAAAATGTTAACTGATTGAAGTTACAAGCAGTTTAGATAATTTGTATATTTGTTGGGCAAAGTGGTAGGTAGTGAATTTAAATGCAAAACAAAACATGCGTGACACAATAAACAAACAACGCTGTGTTAGTCAACAACGCTTTGGAATGTTTATGATTTCACAATTCCTGGGAGGTCGCGGTTTTGACTGATTAGAGGTTCAGATTAATATGTTTGTTTTTGCAAACTGTTATTTAAATTATACTAGGAAGAGGAGGTTGATTAAATATTTAATTAATAAATTATTCACACGATAATTTGTCGTAATGTGATTTTAATTTCCCTGCTTTCTTCACGTAGGACTATACGTCAGTTTATGCGATTTCTATTTTGGTGATTAATATACCATCAACGGTAGCAATGAAGTTACAAAAATCAAATTGTTACAGAAAATCCGGAGTTTACAGGTTGCAGGGTATTAATTTTTTAATTAAATTAATTGAATGGAAAATAAAGGACGCGTTATGACGCAAATTGAAAATTAGAGGACACGTTATTAAATTGTTACTTTTGTTATTGATTTGTTGTACATAGCAAAATGTAAATGAATTTTTAATACGTTTCAAAACCCGATCTATAAAGACAGTAAGGTATCGTTACCGCATTATGTTAAATTTGCATTTCTATAATTATAATCTGGTTATTATTGTTGTTGTTATAATTCATTTAATAAATTTGATTTTTTATTATTCGTTGTTGCTTATCTGGTAGAAATGATACAATTGCTATTAAGTTATTGTTATCATCTTGAACCAAACTTCATTTTATCACGTCGTATCTCTTATATTAATAATACGTGAGGG
Organism: Neoaliturus tenellus; assembly: GCA_030545055.2. Taxonomy (NCBI): domain Eukaryota; kingdom Metazoa; phylum Arthropoda; class Insecta; order Hemiptera; family Cicadellidae; genus Neoaliturus; species Neoaliturus tenellus. The sequence continues at coordinate 237,095,547 of CM061533.1, forward strand.
CTGTTTTTGTGAACAAAACTCCTCCGTTATTTCTGGACGAAATTATAAATGCAGCGCATTGCGCTGCACAGGTAGCCCTAGTGTATGTAAGCTCGTGTACATCCGTTTGGAAATAAAATAAATAAACATATTCTTACCAGAGGTGACCAGTTCCTTCCTGGTCGTCATAGATAACGGATGTGCGGCCTCTGACCTCGCTTATCAGTGGTGCCTGCTGTGCGCGCCCGCCTCTGTCCTAACCTGTACGTAATGGAATAATTGGACTTCGCAATTAGCCTTTATTGTTATTGTTCAGATCTGTTTTTAATATCAAATTATATAAAGCGATATATATTTTTTTCTATCTATCATGGTCTCTTGCGGGAAGTGCTCGGTTTCAGTGGATAATAGTAAGGAATTGTTGACTTGTTCGCAATGCAATCTACATTTTCATCCCGCGTGCACCCGTGTCGAAACATTCGAAAAATACAAGAAGATGAGTGCCCAACGGAAATCCAAGTGGAAGTGCGATGAATGTCATAGTGAATCATCAGGAAACACAAGTCAAAGTGACAGTGAGTGTCTAAGCGTGATGTTTAAAAGTCTTAAAGCCGAGCTAACTAAGACAATTAATTCCGTTGAAGTTAGCATTAATGGAAATATTGATGAAGTGAAATCACAATTGACGGAAGTTAATAGTTCTATAGCCACAATGCAGGGGTCATTAACTGTGTTAACCGAGGAAAATGAACAAAGGAAGGTAGAATACGCCCGCTTATCACAAGAAAATGCTTCGTTGAAAAATGAAATGAGTGAAATGCTATTAAGGGTGAATGATCTCGAACAGTACTCCCGGCGAGATAACATTGAAATCGTCGGCGTCCCCTACACGCGGAACGAAAGCTTGTCTAGCATTCTCAGTAAGATAGCCCGTGTTCTCAACGTCCCATACTACAAAGAGGACTTTTCCACCGTTCATCGCCTCCCGGTTACTAACACCCGCCCAAACCCTCCTATTATCGCCCGTTTCGTCGTGAGAAACTGCAAAGAAGGTTGGATGAGTGGCTTCCGTGAACATTGCAAGAAATTGACGGGTGCAGAACTTGACGACAGCTTTCCATCACACCCCATCTATGTCAACGATCACCTGACCACTCATAATAAGAGAATTCTCGGGAGGGCGAGACAGTTAAAGAAGGAGGGGAAGATCGCCTACGTCTGGACCCGGGACTGCCGTGTGCTGACCAAGAAGACGACTGATCCCAGCTGCCCGACTACTGTGCTAAGGACCATGGAGGATCTCGACAAACTACTCAACTGAACTATTCTGTATTTCTTTTCATCATCTTCTTCAGTTTATGTAGTAGGTATTTTATTAGTATAATAATTTGTAACATTGATTGACTAGATTGATAGATGTTACAAAAAACAGCAATTAGTGTGTTTGATTTATATATTTTTTTTTATTTTACTTTTTTTATAATGATAAATAGTTTGTCGTTGTTTTTGTTTTGTTTTTATAAATTCCAGGTTAAAAAAGTTTTTCTTGCTTATATAAAAAATTAGAGCAGTAAGGTTTTTTTTTATTTAAATGATAAATTAATGTAGGCCTATGTTATAAACATCGAAATTAGTCAGTTGTATAAATCTCTTTTTCCTTTGCTTTAAAATTGTTATAGAAAATTTATATTGAAATTACTATTTGGACTAGAGGCTCAAGTTTCTGTCAGGTATGTACTGACAAGATTATATTTAAGTTTCAAATTGTATTTAGAATAAGAAAATTTGTTGTACTTTTTATGTTTAAATAATTTCCCTTGTTAGATCCGGAATCTAAAAGTAAAATTTTCTAATTTAATTAATTATAATGACGACTTTAGCTTCAAGTAAATCTATCTTATCGTTTAATGTTTTTACTTAAAAATAAAATTAAACTCAGAGATAATTTATTTCACAAAATAATCATGTCTGAGTAGTCTTTATCTTTTGTCGTTTTTATCTAAAAAATAAAAGTGAAATCTTTTATGTTACTGTATAACCTTGCGTTTTCCCTTTCTTTATTGAATTTTCTAAACGTAAACTTTCCTATTTAAACAAAGAATGAAAATGTTTCGGGCCTATGTATAATTTATTATTTTAATATCAATGTAATCTAATATAATGTATAAGTCATAAAATTTCACGTGTTTAAAATAACGTATGTATGTATTTTACATTTTTCCAAGTGTAATATTAATTTTAATTTTATAATTTCCTTGAAGAATATGTTAATGTTAATAACTTAACACTTATATTTTTCAGTTAGGTTTCTCCTTTTAGTTGTAATGTGAAAGCTACCTCAAAAAGTCTTACTTTTGATTAGAGATAAAATTTTGTTTCGGTGTTTACTGCCAACTTTAATTTTTATTAATAATTCTAAACTTAGATTTTGTTTACTTGGCGGCGCACGCGCGGCGGCACGTACTGCACGCATGGACAGAAGGGACTTAGGGCATGAACTGGACAATTACAGACACATTAACTGCGAGGAAATTGATGACCACTTGAAATTGGAAACACTATTAAACAATGAGACCGCGAGCTTGAAATTAATCCATTTTAATATTCGATGTTACTACAAAAACGTTGATAGTATTTTAGTTTTATTGGAAAGTTTAAAAATTTATTTTGATATTATTGTATTTACAGAAGCATGGCTGGACCCAAATAAGGCTTTACAATCAATGGACGGGTATGACTTGTTTTACACAACTAGATATTTTAATCGTAATGATGGCGTTATCGTTTACTGCAGCAAACAGTTGAATGGTTCGTCTAAGGAGATAAGATTAGGAGAGGCTACCGGTATACAACTTGATTTCAGTACAAACGGACGTAGATTCTCTTGTTTATCACTATATAGAAGTCCATCAATGAATTGTGAACTTTTTCTTAATGATCTCAAAGATTTTTATACATCCAAAGTAAACAATTCTTCTTATATTTTTGTTGGAGATATTAACATTGATACATTACCGGATACTTGCAACCATCAAAATAACTTAGATAAAGACGAATACTTAAATATACTGTACGGAGCAGGGTTTACGGAGGCAATTTACAAACCAACTAGAGTAACATACGTATCTAAAACGTGCATTGATCATATTATGATCAAACACAACGATTACAACACTATTACTGCAGGCGTGTTCCATACTGCTACGACTGACCACTACGCTGTTTTCACAAAATTTGACTTTAAAAAAGAGTCTAACAGTATATCTGACACTAACGCAACCTACACATACTTGGATCTGAGGGCGGTTGGGGAGGCCCTGAGCGCTCAGAATTGGGACGGTGTTCTGGAGGAGCAGGATCCTAACTTGAGCTGTAATCTATTTCTTAATATATTTGAAAATTTAAAGATAAAATCATTTTTAACTAAGAAAGTTAGTACGAGATACAAAAAAATCAAACCTTGGATTTCCCTGGATATTATTCGTGATATCCGGAAAAGGGATAAGTTAAGCAAAATCTTAAAAAGACAGCCATTTAATGATAGGTTAAGAACATATTTTCATGCTTTTAGAAATGATTTATTCAAGAGGATAAGAAGTGCTAAAAATAGTTACTATAAAGAACAAATTATGAATACAAATGGTACTCCAAAATTATTTTGGCGTACTATTAATGAGTTCAGTGGACTCAAAACTAGCACAAATAGTTTTCCCGTTAAACACTTTGTGGGTAGCGCGAGGCCCGATGAAGAAGAAATAAGGGATGTGGCCAATTCATTTAATGAATTTTTTTTCTGAAGTAGGTTATAAATTAGCACAGAATTTGCCTCCGTCCTCGGGCCCCCCCGTTGTCGATGACGCTGCTTACAGAGTCAATGTTGAATTCAAACTAGAGCCGGTCTCTGACAGTCAGATAGTGAAATGTATACAAGAAATGCGGGGTGGCTCTGCTCCTGGGCAGGACGACTTTCATTGTTGTCTGTTAAAAAATTATCTGTATTGCATATTATCACCACTCAAACATATCATAAATCGTAGTATCATTTCCGGTGTATTCCCAGACAGGTTCAAAGTGGCAAAAGTAATCCCCATACATAAATCAAAGAGCAAATCCGATAAAAATAATTATAGGCCCATTTCATTGTTAAGCGTGTTATCTAAGGTATTAGAGAAATGTGTCAAATACCAACTGCAATCCTTTTTGGAAAACAATAATCTAATTCCAAACTCCCAATTTGGTTTTAGGAAAGATAAAAATACTACTGACGCTCTTTTTTCTATCAGCAATATATTAATGAATGGAATAAACAATGAAAAGAAATTATTATTGGTTTTCATCGATCTTGCTAAAGCATTCGATTCTATTGATAGAAACGTCCTTTTTTCAAAATTAGAATATATAGGAGTGCGTGGCTTAGAGCTTAATTGGTTTAAAAGTTATTTATCAGATAGAAAACAAGTTGTTTCAATAAATAAATATATTAGTGATTCAAGAAATGTTGACTTTGGTGTGGTCCAAGGAAGCACTCTTGGACCCCTGCTCTTTTTAATTTATATAAATAATATAACTTACATAAATATAACGGGGAGCCTACAACTTTTCGCTGATGACACTTTGGTAATTTTTCAGGGACAAAGTTGGGAGGAGGTTTACCTTACAGCTACTAGAGAGCTTATTTTGATTAAAAGATGGTTCGATGAAAATATACTTACAATGAACCTTACCAAAACTAAATATATGCCTATTGCGCTGCGCCCCGTGAGCGAGCCACCCGCAGATCTGAGCCTGGCTGTTCATTCGTGTGGGGAGTTGGCTAATACTGCTTGCGGATGCCCTGTAGTTGAGAGAGTAGACCAGTACAAATACTTGGGAGTTATCTTAGATTCTAAACTTAAATGGGATTTTCATATTAAAATGCTTAAAAGTAAACTTAGAAAGTTAATTTTTGTATTTTATCAATTAAGGGATATTTTAAATTTTGATGAAATAAAGAGAGTTTACTTTGCTCATGTACAATCATTGCTACAATACGGTATTTTAGTATGGGGGAACGCATCTCAAAATGTAATTGATCCACTCTCTGTTGTTCAAAAGTCAATAATTAACGCGGCTTTAAGGAAACCCCGACAATTTTCATCTACGTTGTTATTTAAAGAATCAAGCTTGCTCACTGTACGCCAATTATACATCAAAAAGTTACTGGTCTACACCTTCTCACGTAGGGAACAAGTTCTGACGCCGATTGACCATAGTTACCCTACGAGGAACGCCGTGCAAGGTGGCCTGCGGATCCCCAGAGTTGTGAAATCGATTAATTTCACTAATGCCGTCTACATGGCGAATCTCATTATCAGAAGAATTCCACAGGAGATTAGAGACCCGCAGGTTACGGTAATGACGTACAAAAAACTTATCACGGCCTGGCTGTTGGAGATCGGTCCAGAGTACTCGGTGTCTCTCCTGACTGCCCCTCAACATACAGCGTGAAACTGACCACTGGACTAATACATCTACAAACTTACGTTTACAACATACTTAAACTACCACAAAAACTCATACAACACTCTCGAAATTGACTCTCCGCGCAATTATTTTATATTTTATTTAATGATAAAAACTCATTGTGATAAATTAGTTCTTATCTATCTGTAGTTAGGTAAATTTTGTAAATTTATCAACTTGTTTATGTATCTATGCTAATAATCGTCTATGTAAAAAATGCGTTTTTTAGGCCAATTAATCTTTAACTTTTAATCTTTAACTTTTATTTTAATGTTGTTTTACTCTAAAACTTTATTATTGTTTTCGTCTGTAATGTCTAAGTTCATAAGCCAAAATTCTTGTAGATTTAAGAAATGTCTATAATTTACTTTAAGTATTTTAGAACTATTATTAATATAATTTAAAATGCACTATACATTTATGTATATAAGAAGGACTCGTCACCACGCACAAGCCTTTGGCTCATGTGGGACTAATTCGGTAAATAGTGCTTGTAATTATTTTGTATTTTACTGTCGAATAAAGTTGATTTGATTTGATTTGATTTGACTATGTTTGTGCGTATTAGGCCTCATGTCGTTGCCTGGAATCGAACCGCGGACCGCTGGCTTTTGAAGCCAGAGCTGTACCACTAACCTGCTACTGCTAAAATACTCGTAATTAACAACAATGTACGGTATGTGCTACAATTAGTTGAAACTGGTGTATATTTCCGAACACACAAGGTATGTGGGGTACTCACTTTTATGCAGGAAGGGGTATCTGGGCTGGCCGGCGGGGTGGTGCACGGGGCAGGTGAGTTGTCCCACAGTGGTGGCGGGCGGCAGCTCCGGCGGCGCCTCCTCCTCCGGGGACCGCTCCGAGCCGTAGCCCTGGTCCTGGGGCACCTCCCCCTTGGGCACCAGCGGCTGTAGGCGCAGCACCACGTCGTCGCTCGGCTTGCGCGCGTGCACGTTGTTGTTGTTGCGGTACTCCTCCGCCTCGTCGTTGTCCAGGTGGTTGGGCAGCGAAGCCGCAGAACTTGTACCGGTCCCGCGGACCCACGGTGTCGTTGGCGCGGCCGCACGGCGAGAAGAACCGCGCGACCGGCGTGGCGGCCTTGCCGTTGCAGAGGTTGCCGGAGCTCTGGCTGCGACGGCCGGTCAGCCCCTTGCCCGAGTGACGGCTCATGTTGGAGCCCATGTCCGCGGCGTCGGCGTCGCTACCGTCTAGAGCGTGGGGGTGGCGGGGCAGCGACCGCGTGACTCCATCTGGGTGCCGCGGCCGCCGCAGCTGCAGGTGCACGACGTCCGGGGAGTGGCGCAGCAGCTCCTCCGCGTGACGGGGGCTCCGGACCGACGCGCCGTTCACACCCACCAGCCGGTCACCTGCCGACACAACATACAGATATAGTAGTTAAAACTGTTTATTTCATAGGTTGTAGAGCTAGTCTAGTGCACTACGGTTAATTAACTTCCTACTTCCTAAGATCGCCAAACATGGTCATTCAGTAAGCGACGAGGAAATTTAAGCAAGGTAAGAAGCCTTAGAACCCCAACTCAGGAATGGCTAGCTCAGGATTTGGTTATCCTAATATGGAGAGAAAGTACCACTTTTACGCCAATCGGTGTTTTAGCCCAACCCATTGAAATAAAAATGAATAGGCTATGTACTAGTTCATGGTCACAGGAATAAAACAAAAAGAAAAGAAAATATAAAAAGTACAGTAATAAAGGGTTGTTTTGTTTGACATTCAAACAGTAAAGGCATCTTTCATATGTAACTTGCGACCTTTAACCTATGAACAAAAGTTTTATCTCTGAGATATAAACAATTGTTATGGAGTTTATGCACATATGAAAAATCATCATTATGCTAAACGTCATTTAATCTTTGGTGGATTTTCCTATTTTTATTAGCCTTTTTGAAGTTGGGAAAAATCGTTCAAAAGTGATCAAGGGTAAATATGGTAGGCTGTATTATTTGCACAGTTAAAAAACAAAGCACAGTAAATTAACAAATAAAAAAGAGTGTTTACCATAAGATTTACTTTATGTTGTAAAAACTCCATTATCAAATAACCAATTCTATGTAAAAGTATTTTCAGACTTATGGTTCATGATTTTAAAAACTCAACTCACTTAGATATTCCAATTAAGATATTTAAATTTACAATTTTTATAAATCAACATAATTTGGGCCTATTTTGAAATAATACATGTAATAGCGAGAGTTAATATATATCATGTGCCAACGGTTATAAACCAGCGAGCACATATAATAATAACAATAATAATATTATGTTTCGTGCTCGCTGGTATAAACCTGCTAAGGCATATTCACATTCTCAAAGAGTTCATGTTGTAAGAAAATTGACGTAAAAATATATCACACTGGATTTAGTCACGTAAACTGCCTAAAGATGTCTAAAAGATCCTTTTTATGCCTTTATTCTTTTTTATCCTTTTTGTGTTTCCATGTTTTGGACTTATTACAGTCCATCTTCTGCTGCAACTATATACACATGACGCACAGGTTCTATAGTTAAGCCGCAGAAGATAGAATGTCATACAACATCTTTTAGCCATCTTTAGGCAAATTTACGTGATTAAAACCGAATGGTATTACAACAAAGGTGTCAAGACTGATTGGAGATTGAAATAAACGGTATCAGATAACTGACACATACTTTCTCCCAACAATATAAAAACATTTGTTAAAGCTTTAAACATTAATGTCTAGATGACTGTCGGATAGCTACCAGCTGAGCAGCGCGAGCTTGACCCTACGCGCATCTGTGACTTTTAACAACGTACTGCGTTTACCGCTAAACGAAAAATTGTATTTTCTCCTCAACCACTTGACGTAGAGCAATAATTTAAAGTACTGGATTATTTAGTTTTTTGAGCTTGATTTAATGGTGATAAGTAAAATTTATTTCGAGACAACAGCTATTTTGAAAATCCAAAAAATTGATTTTTTTAACACTTTTTACTCCATAACTTTTGAACGCGCATTTTCTCGGAGATGCGGGTGGTGTCATTTTATCCACCATTTTAAGCTTAATAAACCACAAAATTTTAATCAAAATCGTCAGAGCCGTTTTTGAGAAATTTTGATTTTTGACGATTTTTGAGGGTTTTTGGGGGTAAAATACCCTTAAAAATCAAAAATTCAAAAAAATGAAAAAAAACGCCTGGAATTATCGTGGATTTGGACCTGTATACCAAATTTCATTAAAATCGGACCATTAAGGCATTCTCTAGCTCTGTTTACATCCTGACACACACACACACACACACACACACACACACACACACACACACACACACACACACACACACACACACACACACACACACACACACACACACACACACAGACATCACTCCGAAAACCACTTTTTTGGACTCAGGGGGAACCATAATGGATAAATCCACCAACAACTCAAATTCGAAAATTTTGACGAAAACAATACTTTCTCCATTTACTATGGTATAGGGGGAGAAAGTAAAAAGTCGTGTTTTAAATCCGAAGTGACTTGGAAATAATGCAGAGTGTTGTTTTTGCGAGGCGGCGGATACAGGTCTGCCACAACACACGGGCTACACGCTTGAACTGCTCGACTTCCTTACAGGTCTGCCACAACACACGGGCTACACGCTTGAACTGCTCGACTTCTTGCGGAACCACGCCGTGTAGGGAGCGAAACAAGAAGGCAACGTAGACAACACTGGCCGACCGACAACAATGGAGCAAACACGTGCAGAGTAGCCAGCAGCCGACAGCCACCGCAGACGATGGCTCAGCTGATTCGGAGCTGCAATAACAGCTGACATCACGGATCACGGTGTCGTGTTCGGTCGATCAGCTGATTGTGCTGAATTGTTGATATCAATCGCAGATGAATTAAAAAGTCATGTCTCACACGTTGGTCCATTTTCATAACGCAAAATGCGTGGTGAAGTTTTGGGTTTTGCACGGCTGAGAACTTTTGAAATGGAAACTAAAATGAAACTTTTCAAGCACACAATATTGTTATTGTTATAATTAAATAATGGAGGGCTCTCTTTTTTCTACTCATACTTGTGCAAACAAGCGTCAATTCGACATGAATCAACAATTTTTCTTCAGAATACCACAGTCTGTAACTTCTAAAAAAAACACTATTTAAACAAAACTATTAGCAAAAATACAAACAATAATATGATAAAAATAGTATTCAATTTAATTTTTATCCTTTTATATAATGGTGAGATATTTGAAATTTCTTCCATTTCCAACTCCGTAATCACAAAAAAACAAAACAGAAATATAAATTTATTTTAAAATTGTTGGTAAAAATCTAAATTATTTCTTTTTAAAGTTCCTCCACAGCTCTTAGATTTTCTAATATGCACCACGAAAGAATAATTCGTAATCAATATTTGGATCAATTTAAAGCCTACCTATACTTGTGCTGTACTATGTATCATGCAGTGAACAAGACAAAAAGCGTCGCACAGCTAACGGATGTGTTGTACAATTAATTAAGCGAATATCATGTAACACTGCATATGTTGATACAATGATATATGGTAGTACAACAGCAGCAATGGGGTCAACACTGTAGTAACAATAATATTTGCAGACATATCACCTACCAGTAGTTGATTAAACTTTCGCAGTTTACAGTATTTAATTTTTATATTGCATGTCATTATAGAAAGAAGGCAATTTTATTTTTATTTAAGTCCGAAATTTTAAAGTAATTCATATGATTTCAATATAGTCCTAATTCCAAACAGAATGAGAAACTTATAGCTTAAGATTTCACATTATTAATTAAGAGAGATATTGTATATATTAGTTTGATATGAATGTATTTTTAAATAGCTATAATACTTATTTAGTTTGCCTGAATATCATGGTTAAAACCATGCGATTTTCAATATTTTATCACGATTATTGACTATCGGTATTCTTCCTAACCACTTTTGAGTGGACATTATGTTTATTAATATTGTAGTCCGTGAACAGTATTTAAGTTATAGGGAGTTTATAGTTTAATTTGGGAAGAAATTTGAATAATCAGCTGGTATGATTAAATATGACTCCACCAGGTGGAATTGGTACGATATCTCCAGAAACAATTTTGTACAATGGTTTACTTATAACTACAACTATTAAAGATACTAGGGTATAAGGTAATAAATTATTAATTTTTTGCGAGAGTGTGTGATATTTGAGACAATTTATGCACATTTGTAATGTAAAACAGATTTGTCGTTTCAAATAATTTTTAGTAGTCTATACATACATTTGATTTATGACATTCTACCCAATGATTACAGAATACAATAAATTTGTCACCACATTGATATTGAGATTGACAGATTATTTCAATCACCAATATAAATAAGTAAACTAGCAGCGTGAAGTTTACCAATATAAAATTCCAATAGCACATTTTCTATACGAACACAAGGTTTTCGTTGAAAGTTCCAACCCATTTAACGTCGGCTATGGCTCACGCTGGACGTTAGATAGTTAGTTAGGGTGGGAACTCCAAATTAATTACCATCTGTGATACAAGTTTGACCACCAACTAGTTGACGACTGCCGGCCAGCCCTTCAAACATGCCGGCTCCGAAAACTGACGCCCTCATTGTCAGTTAATGATTTTTTCGCCCTCTACGGTCCACTTTTTAAAGGGGTTTTGGCGTACAGAAAAAACATGCTTTTTTCAACTAAGCATAATGCAACTAAAACTGCAACTTCATTAGTTTTTAGTCGTGAATTTTGTTGCTTATTACGTTGTTAAACCACATGTCGTGTTGATATTATTAATACAATATCCAATTGAAATTCTGCTTGGATTTATGTTATATGTGGTTAAATTAATTTAAAACGCCTCAGTTGTTTAGATAACTGTTTTTATGTAAATAGCAAATAATGTTCCAGGGAAAAATAGGTCTGTATTTTGTCGCTAATAATTAGCAAACAGGACACTGTTAATTTGAATTTTGGTTTTAGGAGTTTTCTAATTGCATGTATGTTGTTGATTCTACGTTATCTACACAAATTTATTTCCAATTATTATTAAATTTTATGTTTGTATTATCTATTTTCAACAGCAATGACCTTCACTATTAAACTATTTAATATAATGGCCTTCTAATGACCATTGGTAGCCTATCAATTTAAAACTATGCTAAATCTGCATTCATTGATCTGTTATACTGTGCTAATTTATTTTTCGTAGATCACCTTTAAACTATTCCCCTTGTATTCATCCTTCTTTGGTTTTACGAAATGAGCCTTCGCTCTCTAATGCTTGAATACTGTTCAACGTGTCTTTTTTTATTTCTTTGCCTTATACACTATTGTTTCGCCGAACGATAAAATTCTGTCGAAGAACGCAATATTCTTAGAAAATTATTTTCCATTATGAAAAATTTAATATATTTTTCGATTTACTTAGGAGTTATGTAATTATCCTTTATTAGCCTCATAACATGCTGAATAAAAAAATCAAAATTTGGCATTTAATCCCACTTGACGGGTTAACATAAAAATGGAAGGTAAATAAATGGAATCTGTGTTGGATAAAATCCAAAGAACGCTAAAACAAGTTTAAATTATAAAATTAACACCAGCAGAGTTTTTAATTAAGAATCTTAAAGATATAATTATTGTTATCTTAAATTGATATTAGAAATATAAAAAAATTATCTCGGAATACCAGCCGGAAGGGGGGGGGGGTGCTTCGCCGAGCAATATCCATGAATGTCTGATACTGTTTAATTAAACTTGAGCTGCCTGGATCGCTGTTGAATTCTTGTTGAGTTGTAGCATAGATTAAGCATATGCTTAATCTATGGTTGTAGCTAACAAAGCGTCCAGATATTTCTTCCAAACACTTTAGATCAAACATAAGGTTTTCAATTAATTTACAATAGTGTTTAACATAACGAAGATAATAACTGGACAACTGGGCAGCTTAGAAAATGTGTGATCAACGGGTTGAGCTCATGATTAAGTAAAACGACAAGGCTATAAGAAGTATTCTACTCGACTTTGTAGTGAATGTAATTATTAGCTTGGAAATATTTAAAACCATAAAAATTGTACGAATCGCAGAGTATGTTCCTAATGACATCCATCACGTTTTACAACTAACCTTCTTTTACAGTTTATTGCGTTGCTGAACTATTTTATTAATCTTAAATAGTCATTACGGTACGTTATTTGAGAGAAGTTAGTAGTCGCAAAACTGGTAGTTGACTTTATTTGCCAAATTAACCAGTTCATGATTTTAAACTGTCTTTAGATAAAAATGGAATATTGTTGGAACAATAATAATGGAGTGGTTTGATAATAGCAATAAAAGTGCTGAATTCTGGCAACGTCAAATCCTGAAAGTAAGCGGTCGGTATTCTGTATGGGGGAGTACAGAAAGTCGGAGCAACAGTTATGTGATCGCTAAATTCTGCTCTCTCTGTGAAACCATATGAACTCCGAGTTTAGACCAGAGCCTAATGACTAGCCTCGTCGAACTAGAGTTTGATTAGCCGCTCGCTTTGATTCAAGTTCTGAAACCAAATCGACCGAGTACTAGGGTGAAATGTTAGTTTCACAATTGAACACTATTGGTTTTAATCCACATCAAACGGGAGCTGGGAAACAAATCGTATCCGTAGATCAATGTAATTTTCAGACTAATATCTGCTGTATGAGTACATATTTTATGATGCAACTTTGTTATTGTTATAGTGTACCATTGTTAATATGGTTAACTTTGTTATCAAGATGAATTATATGCGTATTTTTCATTAGATTGCTTATAAACACAGGTACTGAAGGGTAAAATTGGTTATGACATTGTAACTGTGGTGCACTTATTGAGTTTTCAAATTACAAAGTATCTTGGTATATAAGATATTAATTAAAATATTTCTTATAAGAGATCCCATCGTATTGGCGATAAGGTCTCGCATTCAACATTTTATTGCAAGTTCCTCTAAAAGAATCTAGGTAAAATTAAATAGTTTTTTTTTGTATATGACGTATATAAAACCACCTTACAGTTACGTTTCTGTGAAAGTTGATATTCAATTGAAGAGTGTGATGTATTTGCTTTTAGACTTAATTGTATTTTTTTATAGAAAACGATAAGCACGCAATTATAGTATTATTGCTGTTTGGCAGTAAAAACTATTTCTACTTTCGATGAATTAAATTTAGATTGAAATTTTACTTGTGTTGTATTTTATGCAATATAAATGGTTGTATAAGAATGGTTATATAAAATTAGTAAAATCACTGAGTTAAAATCGAGCTGTTAGTTACAAAAGCGTTATAAAAATATTTTTTTATTAGTTTGAATTCGAAACCACGAATAATTTTGCCATTTTAGTTCTAGTTAAATGGACCAATTTTGGCGCTTCACTGTGTTGGAAGCCCAGAACGGCGAATCTGGCCGTAATTAGAGTTAATTTCCAACAGAATGTCTACCTCCTCCTCCCCCTCTCATCTACATTAAACCTCTGAAAATCGAGGTTCGACCACCGCTACACCCCAAAATCTTATGATAATTGGATGACAAAAAGAATACTAATACAAACAATGTTGCATCTTCGCAATAATTTTTACCAATCCTTTACCAACACTGTTGAGTGCTGACACAAAAACACATAATTATATAATAACATAAAACATCACTTAAAGAGAAGTAAACAAAGTGATTATATGTCATAAATGTTCAATTATCACCACCCAGTATATATATAATTGTTATGCAATTTAATATGTTAACACTTATGACAATTGGGAAGAGACCAACTTTCTTACATGAATCAAGCAGGATGAATCAATTTCGCTTTGACAAGCATAAATGATGTTAACCTTACTGAAAGCTTGAGAATGGAATATCTAATAAAGATTCGAGGCAATTAGGGCCTACTAGACGCAAGACTATATATAAGTTTGTGCTGATTACAAATTACGGGTTGTTAGTGGAGTTTAGTGTTAATATGTATTCAGTACCAGGGGGACCGAGCTTAAGCTCGGTAAAATTATTACTTTCGTTTCTCACACAAAGCTCGTTCGCTCCGCTCACTCGCCAGGCGGAAGGTTTGCTGCACATTGGTATGATTTTCCTAAAACCACAGGTTAAAGATGTAACACATTGGTTTATTTTATCTACAGTTATCAGCTGATTTTTGTTCAGTTAAAAAATTTCCATAAGGATAACATGGGATCTTTGAAGGGCTCTAGCGCGAAAACCGGATTTTTCCCAGCTATGGGACCAGCTCCAATCGATTTCTGGTGGCCAAAACCCCCATATTCCAAAATTTGAAGGAAATCGTCGGAGCCGTTTTTGAGATAATTGTGCAAGCAAGCAAACAAGCAAACATTGCTCGTATAAGAGTATAGGATAGAGTGCACTCAAGTAGTTGTCTTAATTGAGATATTAACTGACAACCAAGTTCAACTTTCGCTACTTGCGCCATGACTCCACTCACCGTCGAGAATCGCTAAGTAGATTTCCTTCTTCTTATAACAGTTAATTGGCGTTTGAGCTCACTCTTGAGTATATACCATTTATATTTACTTACTAATAGCTTTCACTAGATGTAAACGATTTGTGAAAGCGAAGTGCAAAAATCTCTGTAAACTGGAGAGTTTGATAATCGCACAGTAAATTAGATGCGTTCATCTCTGTGGTGTTTTAATAAACATCGTATATCAAGGAAAAACCAACATTTGACCAACATTTCAAAATTTGATTCCTTTTACGTCAGCTACAGCTATCGATGAACGGCAGACTGAGAAGCAAATGGCTACAAATCAAATTTCTAAATCCAGTAACATAACAATTCTTGTTACATTTAGTTAAACTAGTGCACGTGTTCCTCGACATCGAGCAATTTATTTTGATACAATAGAAAAGTTACATTTATTTCGAAATCAATGACATCCGACCATTGACAATATTGTGAATATCAGTGATCACCAAAAACTACAGATGGTACGTTAACATATGTTTAAAATGCTCTAACCAAGCTCAATGTTATTCTAATGGGAAAAATTTCAAATTTAATTTGTGAATAGCACCCTTATTTTAAGTCAGATTCACATCAATTTTTGGCGGAAACAACTACAGACCAAGCTTTATCCAACGACTCCATTAATATGAATATCAGTTGAAAATTTTAGGAGGAGTTCTCAATACAAAAATACTCTTAGCTTATTAAATAAGTATAGAATTTCTCCACCTCAAGTATTGTTTAGTTTATCATGTAAACGTATGACATGTATATGTATACATTTGTAAAGACAGTATTAACAGTGATAAAAACTTCTAACTTTTTAATATACACATGCATTATCGTACATTTGCTGAAATAATTAAGGAATCAGCACTACAGTTGGATACAACATAATATGTTAATAATGTATAGAAAAAACGACCCGTTTCTGTAGAAGTTCTCATTAGCTTCCATAAAATGTAATTGGCCACCACGCACTGCAATTAAAGCGACCGGAAACACCGCGGCGCTGCTTATTACGTCCACTATTGCTCATTTTCATTGCAAATGCTCCGGCCACAACGTTTACCATATTTTCCGGTATCAATGATCACTTTGCGTGTTCAGTATGTATACGTGTTTATTATTATCATAGTGCGTAATATGATGCGATATAATTGCTTAACGCTTACAATTCCTTGGTATTTAGTTTTGAACAAGTTCAAAACGTATAAGCACCGTTATACCTAAAGAATACGCGTACTCTTTGTATAAGGAATGGCCAGTAAATGAAAAAATATGTCTTACGCCAATGAATATGTTTTATTTCACTTTCAGATTAGTAATTTTATAATAATAATAGTAAAAATTTAAATTCACCTCAAAACGTTTAGTTTTTGTTTTATAATACGACGACTTTCATGTTGTACTACACCCACTGATTTTTCTTTAATTCCCCAAGGCAATTAAAATTAAAAGACAAATAAAGAAATTACAACCACCTTCTTGTGTGATCTAATTAAGCTAATGGACCTCCTGTTCACTTCCCCGTGTTTGGTTAGCGTCAAAACCTCCCCTTCCCGCCAACTGAACAAGACGCACTGATGAATTAAACAGCATTATCCACTTAGTAACTATATACAGTACTAGGTTTTTAACGCAATTTAAATGAATACTACGGTGGTTAGATAAAAATGAAAGCAAAATCAAAGTAGATTATGTAAAATTTTACAACGTTTTGTAAAAAAGTATGAAATTTGGCCGAGAAATAGCCATTCCTTATCATTAAAGGAATTCTTTAACCTTTATATGATTGTTGCCTTAAACAAACTGTAGGTTTATTCTTACTGTATAAATTATTTTCAATGAAATATATCTACTTATAATCATGCAAAACATATGTTTCAGTAGGAATTATCATATAAGGAATTATTTCAAAACATCATATCGAAAGCCATGTTTATTATTATTTAGGCCTAGGCCCAATTCAGATCAGTCTATAACATTTAATAATTGTTGTATGCACTGAACAAGTTTTTCATGTAGTTAGACTTAGGGACAACACCAAGGTTTCATTCTTTTCGTTTCATCTCTATAGATAACTAGGTATACAATGCAGTTGTCTGCTTGCAATATTGAGCGGAGCGACTATTTTTTAAATCAATAATAGCAAATGTTTTGTAGGTAATTCAAGTGAGCTCGTTCGCTATGATCACTCGCTTTTGGGTCGGCTCATTTAGTCAATTTAGTTCGTTCGCTGCGCTCACTCACCTTTTGGGTCGGCTCATTCGCTGCACACACTCGTCGCCAGATTTAGGTTGTTCGCTGCGCTTACTCGCCACAAGTCTGCAATACTCTAATAATTTTTGATTACGCTGGTTTGCTGCGACGGGGTACAAAGGTAAACAAACCACTAAAATAAACAAAACAGCAATTTCACATAAAACTAATGTATTCACAAACAGCTGATAGTAACAGTCTGCAGTTAAATTTGATCGTAATGCGGCTGTATAATCAACACACAGTAAACAAACAAAAACAAAAAAATATTTCTCCTATTAAAATAACATGGAAACTTTAAAGGGCCGTAGGGCAGAACCCTTATGTCCGATTTGGACCATTTCAGATTTATACCTTCCCATAGATAGTTACTATGACCACAGAGTAAGGAACCTTTATACTCTGTGCTATGACGGAGCAAAATTTCGTGTGGATCACTCCAGCCGTTCAGGAGAAGTACTTGTAAATAAAAAGCCAGAGTGTAGTATAGGAGCTTCGCTCGCTTCGCTTGCTCCGCTCAATTATTGTTTAACTGATTATTTTAGTTCTGTGGGGGGTTATACACGCCTTCTTATCCACCATCAAGTCAGGAAACTGAGTAAAGTAAAACAAGTCTTGGGAGGAAAACGGCAAAAAGACTGCTTGACAGTACTTTACTTGAGTATTTTGTACTTCGCATGCTGCGAATACATTACCACTAGCATGTCGACAACTCCAGTTGATGCAATTTACAGCAGTGTTTCTTTTATGACGTATAATGTGTGCTTTATCTTCTGCATGAAATATTGTTTTATAATTAATATCATTAGGCCTAAAGGTTGAATAAAAAAACAAATTTTAAATGATAAATTTTTCTTTAACTTACTTATTTTAGGCGGACTCCGATCCTATTTAAGCATAGTTAAAGGCGATAATGACGGTACAACGAGACACTATAATATATTGGGATGCATTGGGAATTGCCCAATATATCTCATGTAGTGAATGTGGTCGGTCTATATATACTCATGGTATATCCACACGCCGCGCCGCCGCTATAGATTCCTGGCATTGTTATTGATTGAAGTTGTATGTGTGTTAAAGGTACAGTATTGTAACATTTTTTAGATTTAGCATCTAAACTGGAATGTGAACTAAAATGTTGTTTTACAATACGCGTTCTTTCCAGTTCTAATCATGGGATTACGGCAATTTCGATTAATAGCATTAATGTTGAATATATTGCGTGAACACACTTTCATCTGGTTGCACTCGAAATTATTTTGGATAAATAGTTAACTGTAAATTATGATAAATTCAGTTTAAAGTGTGAATTTATTAGCCTTTGGGTTGAGAACGGTTCAAATGTTGATTATATACTTTTTTATGATTTTGGAAAGCTTACTTCGATTTTCAATTCAATTTCAACGAGATTAATAATTTAATTCGTGTAAATGAATGAGTAATCAACTCAGTAACACTAGAGACTGAATTTGTAATGGAAACTGTAACTTTTAGAGGTAACTGAAACTTATGAAACTTCTCCTGTTATCCCTTTTCACACAAAAATGAAATATTTTAAGTCATACCAGCTAACAACAAAGTACTAAGGCCTTCAGCATAGTTGAACTCAAGTTCAAAACAACAAATCCCCGTTTTGTTTTTTCTTTATTGTTAGACAAATAAAACGTCGATTGGTTGATTTTTAACAACTACACATTTAAAGAAAAATTTACAAAGTGTGACAATGACTTTAAAATGTTCCAACCATTTTAGTAAAACAATTACCAAATGATTGCAACTTTTGAATTTATTTTGATACATACACACTAAAAGTGAAAGAATGAAAATTCACTCTTTCAGAGTGACTTTTTAACTCTTTGAAAGTAGGAAAACCGAGCCACTCTGAAAGAATGAATATTCACTCTTTAAAATAGTGAACTGGGGTCATTCTTTGAAAGAGTGAATATTTCCACTCAACGAAAGAGTGATTTCCACTCACCGAAAGAGTGATTTCCACTCAACGAAAGAATGATTTCCACTCAACGAAAGAGTGATTTCCACTCAACGAAAGAATGATTTCCACTCAACGAAAGAGTGATTTCCACTCGACGAAAGAATGATTTTCACTCAATGAAAGAATGATTTCCACTCTAACCTAACCTATCAAATGAAGTCTTCTCACAATTACTCAATAAAGGTACACATACACAATAAACTTAGCTAGTTTATTTTGTGTTGTTCTTTGATAATGTTTTAGGCTACATTAACTTAGTTAAAATTTGTCCTTTATTTTGTTATTTATGTTAATATTATTCTATTAAAACCTACTGAACTGAACCTCGATGATAACCTACAAGACAAAGTGTAGAAAGGTAAGGTGGCTTTGCCTTCATTATAAGTGATTCTCAGTCTTATATACTACACAATATCCTGTTAATAATAGAGTATGTTTGCATATAGAACTAAATTACTTCATCTAAACTTAAGTAGTTGTGCTTGCTAACTATTGAGGAAGGAAAGCTTCTGGAAAGAGACGCCGTGACGTGACACCGATGCCGAGGAGGAAGATTTTTTGGAGGTGAATGCTTTCGATGATTGATTTCAGAGCTGACTTGAAGTTTTAACCATAGCCATGCAAACACACAAAACGTTTTCCAATACTTAATATAAAGAACGCATATAAAATTGTCCCGGACCCGTTAAAGATGGCGGACTTCTGATTCTGTAAAGAAATCACTCTTTGATAGAGTGACTGAGAAACCATCTATTGAAAAGGTGAAAATACATTTATTTAAATAGTGGATATTTTCACTCTTTAGAAAGAGTGGAGGTTTTCTGTTCTTTCACGAGTTAATTTTCATTCTTTTGGAATGAACACGCATTCACTCTGAACAAAGAATGACTTTTTCATTCTTTCTATTTTAGCGTGTACTTCATATATTATAAAATTAAAACTAAACGTGTAAAGTTTTACTTTACCCAGTTTTAAAGCATTATTTCCCTTCGGTTCGTCATTACCACTGCTTATGTAGGTCACCAACCACTATACATTAGATACATGGCGCACACAATTAAGCGATGCATCTCGTGTAGTGACTGCGGGTTAATTTATGTACCGAATGCAGCATGAGTCCCTGCCATGCAGCGCGGCGACGATATTGGGGCCACTGATGAAACCTGCCCTGGGATCGCTCAATATAAGGTAGTGGAGCTAGGTGCTTGTGGAGGGTGCAAAGGGGTTTTAGAATCCGCAACCTCCTATAAACTAACTGGGCTAGTGAGATGCCTTTTACCATAGACTAACTTTCTATGTTATTACTAATTGATATAATTTTAATTTTTAGTGTGACATATTGCACTTATTATCTTTTAGTTTTAGTTACATCTGTCTGGACTGTGCCATAACATTATGCAATATATTTTTTGTCGCCTCTTACCAATTGATTACCTTAAATTACAACTAAAAGGTTTTTGTGAGACACATTAAATTCACCAACTACTTTTATGGCTCGGTTTAAAATTGGAGTAAAAGGAATACTCCAATCTAATGTTTATAACTATGACAAAATAATAAGGGAAACAAAATAAGACAAAGTTTGAACATTTGTTTTAAAAGCGCTTCCATCATCGATGAATCACGTATGCAAAACTAGATTTATTTTTGAAGGAATGGAAATGGTAGCACGCTGTATTTTATTTACCTATTTTATTTCTTGAAATAAATTGATTTAATGTTCATTGTAAAGAGGGGATAAACCTAAAAATATCCTCTTCCCATTCTTTAGAAAATAACAATTTTAGAAAGGAAAGTGAATGCAAAGAAATATGGAAAATTCTGTATTACAATTATGGCTTACGAGAATATTTTTAGAGAATATTTTACGAGAATATTTTTAGTAGAATAACTTAATTTTCAACTGTGTCACTACGTTTAACCACGTGATCGCTTATCAACGTGGCATAATTGATACTTGTGACTTTTTCTTTCAAGAACTGTGGTAAAGCCTCCACTTTTAAGATAAAAAATCTCATAATACCAACAAATAATTTTTTTCATTATTTACGGACATTATCTTCCGCTGTGGGGTTCCCAACATGCGGTACAGGCAAGTGCTGGCCGACACTCCGGTCTCGGCCCGCTCCGCTGCGCTGAACTGATTACAAGTTTGGTACACACGTGTAATCCAGTTGCGAGAGTAGTTCAGTAGTTTCCAGGTATTCCATCACATCAGAGGCGACAATGAGTTTGCAAATAAAGGGGGAAAGGTTATGTTTAACTAATTATCATTGAACTACATATTAGCATATTTTCTGGGGTGTATTTACGCCAGTGACATTTTTAACGTTTAGACGGGGAACGGTCCAAACCAGAGTCTTGTTACTATCTAACATAGACCAGTTGTTAGAAAGCATCATTAATCAATATCCCAATGACAAATGGCAATTGGGTCCGGAATCGAACCTTTAAAAAGCTGATAAAACTTTTCTCAGGATCGAACCGGCAACCTTTGGATTCAAAGGCGAGCACTTTAACCATTCACTTACCCAGCCAGTTAACAGTTTATTAACCATTTCATGGTGAATGAATAAGGCTATATTAACAACATCTCAACAAAAGCAGTAGCAAAACAGTTTTAGTACGAAAATAAAGAAATTTTTGGTCTCCAATTGTCTAGATATATTATGTAAAAAACAACTGATTCAGTAAATTGGTTTTATTGCCTCGTTTTCTTTTCTCTGATAACCTATTTTATTCGCGTGTTTTACAAGTACCTGAAAGGAATACAGTAGAACCTCGATAGTTCGATTCTCGATAGTTCGACACTCCTGATAGTTCGACATGGTCCATGACAACTTCCCTATGTTAATAATGACCGATAGTGTCCACGGTGGAGCCTGACAAAGGTGAAAATGTAAACAAATTGGCGAATGATTTGAATGTTGTTTATGTTAAAGTTCAATTAGGTTCTGGTTTCAGTAAAATTTAGTGTTTCCTAAATTCAAATTATGATTTTTATACTCCCAATGTTAAAATTTCCCATATACTCCCTATAGTTGGACATTTTGATAGTTCGACATTCTCTAAGTCCACAAAGTGTCGAACTATCGTGGTTCTACTGTACCACTTAATATACTTTAGTTAGTTATCTCATCCTCAGCTGCCAATACCCAGATTGTGCCTTGTCCAGTGTGTGTTGGTGCCGAGCAGCACGTTACGGCGCGGCGCGGCGGAATGTTATCTGCTACAAGGTCGACTTATCATCCGTGACCTTCCTGCACCGGGAGATCGTGTTTGCTTTGATGCATGGTTAACAAACAATATATAACTGCAAATTGCAAGATAAAATACCATAGATAAAGTCCCGAATGCAAAGGATGCATCGTAAAAATAGTGAATTATTCATACATCTAGTATTTTTTCAAATTAATAGTTTTGGGTAGAGGATCGTCTTACGAATAAGATATCCATCCAAAAGTTGATTTTATTCCACCTTTCTACTTATATTGTATTTTTTAAGTTTATTCAACCTACTCTTTAGATAATTTAGAAAACACTTCTAGATTAAATGCCCATATTTTTAACGTTGAGTTTCTTTGTCTTGCATGGCCCATATTACTATAGGTTTGGTGTAAAGTTTAACTACCGATTATTGAGCTTTGAATATTTTCTTTACATTATTATTTTCTTAATATGAAATGAGAACTTGTTAAAAATAAGTATAAATTTTGCAATAAACATTGTAAAACAAGTTTTCTCTATTACCATTAAAAAGAGGAGATTTTAAAGCGTTTGACGGTTTTAAAGGTTTTATATGAGCCCTATTGTAACATCGCAGACATTTATTCTATATCCAAGACGATTACAAAGGTTATTGACGTCAAAAATCTCTCTAGCTTTTCTTTACCTGGTGACAGCTTGACTCTCTTCCACAATTTATTACAGTCCGGACTTCACTAATTTCTGTTTTGAGCTCTGATAAAATTAAAGTTTTTAGCGCAACTCCCCATCACCATACCCTCTTACAATCATGATACTGTAGTGTATAAAGAGTTGTAGAGAGTAATGAGGTAAATGCCCTAAGGAAAATCGGGTAAAAAAATGACGTTTTTATTTTTGTATCTGCCATTTGACCTTTGGGGTACATATAGGACATTTCATATTTTTTTTTTAATTCCTCTTTTACGTAGTTATATTTATCCCTATATAAATAAATCACATTGCATTGTGTTAGTTAAAAAGTGTATATGCTTATTTTTTACCAAAAAAAAGTAATGCTTTATCCCTCGAATAACGATAAAAGCACTTTCTCAATAAAGGCTGATCAAAAGAAATCTTGAGTAAGACCGGAGGGAGCGAGTAGCCCAGTATTATTTTATCGTTAAACGGCTGGCATTTCATAATTAAAACTAACGCTTCAGGCTAATAAAACATTGTTATCTCCAGTTACTTTATTAAATGCAATACATGCATAATGCAGAAATCTCTCTGGCAATTTAATGATTTAGGAAGTAAAATAGTAAAATAATTCTTAAGACAATTTGTTTATTAAAGAGATTTTCACCAAATGAGACAGATTCATGACTTATCTGTAAGTATATCAATCAGGAAAGGATTACGTTTAACCTACCCTCCATTTCTAACAAATTTATTTTTAATAATGCATTCGCAATACGCATTCTTCACATATTGTTCGTTTATAAAAAAAATTGTTACATAAAAAAGCTAATGAAAAAAATTGACTACTGGAGTCGTGGAAATTTTAGCATAGATTAAGCAAGTATGCTTAATCTATGCTTTTAGACTATGTTAGTCATAATGTGAGTATGTCGGAGAGTGAATCAAAGAAATTGATTTCTTATGGGAAAATGGGTAGCCCTTTTATTTATTCATACTAGAGATCGACACTGATTGAAAGACGACAAAAATTTTAGTTGATATTTTTAAAACACTTTTTCTAGTATTTGTTATTGCAAAAGCTGTCGGATGATTCAATCAATTAAACCTCTTTCATCATAGTAACTTATCTTTTGCTTTTAAGATTCAACAAATATCTAATACATTCGTAAGAATGTTCATATAATGTGTTATTTGTATTGCTCTTCGAACTTCGAACTGCTGAAATATCAATTCATTAATAATCACTAATTGTCAGACAATACCCAGGGGCAACCTGTCCCTTGAAAATGTTGTGCGCCAAGCTTTTGGTTGTCATTTGCCGAACTCATTTCACCAAACAATATAAGGAAGATGAAATTTCTCTTTACACAATTAAACATAGGGACAACCCTGGTTCTTACTTTGGTAATAATGTTTTGGCAGGTTCATTAGTGGACTTTAAATGGTTAAAGGTTAAAAAGCTGATCCAACCCAGATATAGCAGACCGGACAATCATAAAAGGCCACAACAATGAAATGAAAGTAACTTAATTAAACGAAATGCCGAAGGAGAAAACGTGTTGTTAACTGAGGAGGAAAGGAGAAATGCAATTGCAGTTGCAACAATGATGTGCGACTGCGACTGCATTTGCATCTCCACGTGACACCTGACGTGCAGGCTGCATTCAGTCGGCTCGGCTGCTCACTGATGCTGCGATATACAGGGTATCCCTGAATAGGTTAACCACCATGTGAATGATGTTTACATTTGAATTTATTCTATTTACTTGGTTCAAAGTAAATGAAATATTGAAGAGCATGCAATATTTAAAAAGTTTTCCAGTTAACGCAATGGATTCTTTACTACGCTAAATTTTAACAGATGCATGGAAAAATGGCAACAGTTTTTTTGCAGCAAAAAACGAAAGGAAATGTACTATTTATTTTTTAAAGAATTCTAAAAGTGTAAAAGATAGCTGGTTTTTCTCTTACGTACTGCTGGGTAAAATTTAGGAAAATTTCAGAGATTAAATTTTTTTTAAACATACGGTAACAAATAATTAAGACATTAACAATAGAACCCTCATGATGCTTTTTATTTTGAGAATTTGAGAATAAGACAAAGGGATTTATGTAGCTTTTCGGAAAAATCGCTAGTTTTGTTTAGTAAAGATATTAATAAGCCTATAATTTTTATTTGTTATGCCTTATAACATTTGGAATACAAACTGAATTTAATTTAAGCATGTCCTTGTAAACAATTTGTTTATTAGTCCTACGAATTGCATAGTAGCCTACTTGCAAAGAAATTTATACTACCATAAGAATAAAATCAAATGTAATATGAATACCTAGATATCGTTTGAAATGAATATTTACATCGCCATATCATGACGATTAGAAATACAGTAAAACATGATCGTTTGGTCTATTTCATTTGCAATGAAAATGAGCTATTGTAAACGTAATTTGCTGCAAAATATTTGTTTCCATTAGCATTTTAATGCACAAACGATATTGGCTAGTTAATAAAAATTAATGTTTCAATATGGACGTCATTGATGAATTTTACGTTGTAGTTCGCCTTTGACGTTTATAGAACAATCAAATGTAGGCCGTAATGTAGTCTAATAATAAAATATAGGCTAAAATTTAAATAGTCGATAATTTATTAGCTATTTTTATAGATATGTACAAAAATTTAACCTCATACTTTACCAATCTATGTGATCCATACGTAAAAAATCTATAAATATAATTTTTACTTTTCAAAAGAAATGGTCCATGCAGTTTTGCGATTAAATTTGCACTGCACTTCATTTGTTAACGCTAACATTGGAGTAACGTAGTATAATAGGTTTTATTCTATAGACTTAAGTAGTTAAACTATCCAAATATAAAAAGGGTAGAAAAATGACAAGATTGCCTTATTGTAAAAAAATATGTTATATAAAAAATGACATTTAATTAGCTATCTTGTCCATCTTTTACCCATTTTCGAGTAAACATCTGACACCGTTCTATCAATCACCCAGGACACGGCACTCTGTTGAATTCTAAATGGATCGCTGTTCTGCGGAGTCAATCCTGAGCCTGAACTCTCGGGTATCGGATTCATCGGGGTTAATTCCTGGTGGAGGTGGAGCAACCCCCTCCCCCTCAGCACCAACCTCACCATCCCCCCCCCCCGCAACCGACAAGGTTGCCGTTGCCGGACACAGCAACATAGCCCCTCTAAACCAATTTGTCAAGGCACACTTCCTGGGATCAACCGCTCTCTATGGCAAAGTTTCCCGGAGGAACATTATTAATCCCACATATTCTCTGTTGTTCATCTGAGCCATTTTGTTAACAACCTGAAGAATTTAATGGATTAGAAGGTTGGAATAAACCCCTTAGGCGAAAAGCAAGCAACTTATTCTTTAATATTTTACCTTTTGAAGGCACTCGTATCAAAATACCACGCATAGCATACACACCTGAAAGAAAAAAAGAACACTGTTAGTTCAGCAATTTCAAACACAAAAAGTAAGCTTTATAATGTCAGTAGATCAAGTGAACACAAAATTCTTAAGGAATGAAGAACAAGACTTGGTGTGTATTGCTAAATTAAAGTACCATATAATTTTATAGTATCAAAATAATAATTGTAACCCCTAACTGGCTATTCGAAGGGTTCAAATGATAAAGGCCCCCAATGGAATATGCTATTCAATACACGAGTTCTTTTAATATCTTATGTGACGAGATTCCACATGCAGCGACTGGATGCTGCATCCCTCATCAGTTAACTTTGTATATCTTTGTTAAACGAAAAAAATAAAAACGAGAATCTTTTGGCACATTCGTTATGTAGAGTATGTGATCTTATTGTTTATCAGCATCAGCACCGTGTGAAGGGGGGAAGTGGGCCCAAGATGGCGGGGTGACGCATGTGACGGCAACGTGAGCCCGCGCCGCTGCGGTCTGCGGCGACACACGCGACTAAGTACCCGCCCGCAATCACCGGGTACGGTTACTGTTTACAATGATAAATAAATAACAATCCTTCCACAAAGACTTTAAACTGTTGCTGAATTTCCACCGGACCCAAGAAAAATAAATAAATAAAATAAGAGGAAGGGAAGAGATAATTTCTTAGATGACTCAAATAAGCCTACCGCTTCTTTCAACCGAAATGTCATAATCAGGATTATTGCGAATAATAAGAAGCTTAAGTTTGGTACAGTCATATTTTTTTTTTAATGGTAAAGTACATCGTATGGCTATCGTTGGTCGCAGTCCTTCCCTATCACATAATCACTTACCGGTCTCGGATTAACCCGGTAAGGACTAAAATAATATGCAATTAACTATACTGTATTACGAAACAAATCGCAATAGTAAAAAATGAATGTTAACATGTACATTTTTCATATTACTGATAAGTTATAATTACAATTATAATTACATTGAGTCATAATTACAATGATATAGGGTTAAATCATTCCATCAGAAAGATTACATGTTGCCTAAGGACATACTGATTAAAGGAATCACACCCGGGGGATTATCGTGAATGGAATATGCATTTGTATTGCATCAAAGGCAACATCGATCGTGTAATTACCGATGAACCATCGCGAATAAATAATAAATGCATCAACAAACGGGTCAGACAGACATTATCGAGTCATCGGCATGTTCGGAATATGCCTTTGTATTGCATCAAATTCCGGGTAGTCACCGTTTGAAATTCGTGATGTAATCTGTTGTGATGGAGCTTGATTTTGTCTTGAGCACTAATGTTTTGCAGTAATATACCGCATGTATCACTAGATTCTAGTCACATTCTGCTGTGTTATTTACAATAAATGGAGCAATCTGTGAAAAATAAATAAATAAATCTGCACAAACAACCGAGGCAGAAGGCATTACCGGGTGATTGTCGTGCTCAGAATATGCATTTGTATTGCATCAAAGGCAACATTGATCAAGTAGCCTAATAACCAATTGACCATCGTGATGGAATTTGCATCAACAACCGATTCAGACGGACACTACCGGGTGATTGCCGTTTTCGGAATACCGTATGCACTTGTATTGCATCAAAAGCAACATCGATCTAGTAATTACCGATTGGTCATCGTGATTGAATTTGCATCAACAACCGAGTCAGGTGGACATTA
Source organism: Neoaliturus tenellus (assembly GCA_030545055.2). Taxonomy (NCBI): domain Eukaryota; kingdom Metazoa; phylum Arthropoda; class Insecta; order Hemiptera; family Cicadellidae; genus Neoaliturus; species Neoaliturus tenellus. Next base: position 237,123,827 of record CM061533.1, read on the forward strand.
CCGGATAATTGTCGTACTCAGAATATGCACTTGTATTGCATCAAAGGCAACATCGATCTAGTAATTACCGATTGACCATCGTGATTGAATCTGCATCAACAACCGAGTCAGGTGGACATTACCGGGTGGTTGTCGTGGTCAGAATATGCACTCGTATTGCATCAAAGGCAACATCGATCTAGTAATTACCGATTGACCATCGTGATTGAATCTGCATCAACAACCGAGTCAGGTGGACATTACCGGATGGTTGTCGTGGTCAGAATATGCACTCGTATTGCATCAAAGGCAACATCGATCTAGTAATTACCGATTGACCATCGTGGTTGAATTTGCATCAACAACCGAGTCAGGTGGACATTACCGGATGATTGTCGTGGTCGGAAAATGCACTTGTATTGCATCAAAGGCAACATCGATCTAGTAATTACCGATTGGTCATCGTGATTGAATCTGCATCAACAACCGAGTCAGGTGGACATTACCGGATGATTGTCGTGGTCGGAAAATGCACTTGTATTGCATCAAAGGCAACATCGATCTAGTAATTACCGATTGGTCATCGTGATTGAATTTGCATCAACAACCTATTCAGACGGACACTACCGGGTGATTGCCGTTTTCGGAATACCGTATGCACTTGTATTGCATCAAAGGCAACATCGATCTAGTAATTACCGATTGACCATCGTGATTGAATTTGCATCAACAACCGAGTCAGGTGGACATTACCGGATAATTGTCGTACTCAGAATATGCACTTGTATTGCATCAAAGGCAATATCGATCTAGTAATTACCGATTGGTCATCGTGATTGAATCTGCATCAACAACCGAGTCAGGTGGACATTACCGGATGGTTTTCGTGGTCAGAATATGCACTTGTATTGCATCAAAGGCAACATCGATCTAGTAATTACCGATTGACCATCGTGATTGAATCTGCATCAACAACCGAGTCAGGTGGACATTACCGGATGGTTGTCGTGGTCAGAATATGCACTTGTATTGCATCAAAGGCAACATCGATCTAGTAATTACCGATTGACCATCGTGATTGAATCTGCATCAACAACCGAGTCAGGTGGACATTACCGGATGGTTGTCGTGGTCAGAATATGCACTCGTATTGCATCAAAGGCAACATCGATCTAGTAATTACCGATTGACCATCGTGATTGAATCTGCATCAACAACCGAGTCAGGTGGACATTACCGGATGGTTGTCGTGGTCAGAATATACACTCGTATTGCATCAAAGGCAACATCGATCTAGTAATTACCGATTGACCATCGTGATTGAATCTGCATCAACAACCGAGTCAGGTGGACATTACCGGATTGTTTTCGTGGTCAGAATATGCACTTGTATTGCATCAAAGGCAACATCGATCTAGTAATTACCGATTGACCATCGTGATTGAATCTGCATCAACAACCGAGTCAGGTGGACATTACCGTGTGATTGTCGTGGTCGGAATATGCACTTGTATTGCATCAAAGGCAACATCGATCTAGTAATTACCGATTGGTCATCGTGATTGAATCTGCATCAACAACCGAGTCAGGTGGACATTACCGGATGATTGTCGTGGTCGGAAAATGCACTTGTATTGCATCAAAGGCAACATCGATCTAGTAATTACCGATTGGTCATCGTGATTGAATTTGCATCAACAACCTATTCAGACGGACACTACCGGGTGATTGCCGTTTTCGGAATACCGTATGCACTTGTATTGCATCAAAGGCAACATCGATCTAGTAATTACCGATTGACCATCGTGATTGAATTTGCATCAACAACCGAGTCAGGTGGACATTACCGGATAATTGTCGTACTCAGAATATGCACTTGTATTGCATCAAAGGCAATATCGATCTAGTAATTACCGATTGGTCATCGTGATTGAATCTGCATCAACAACCGAGTCAGGTGGACATTACCGGATGGTTTTCGTGGTCAGAATATGCACTTGTATTGCATCAAAGGCAACATCGATCTAGTAATTACCGATTGACCATCGTGATTGAATCTGCATCAACAACCGAGTCAGGTGGACATTACCGGATGGTTGTCGTGGTCAGAATATGCACTTGTATTGCATCAAAGGCAACATCGATCTAGTAATTACCGATTGACCATCGTGATTGAATCTGCATCAACAACCGAGTCAGGTGGACATTACCGGATGGTTGTCGTGGTCAGAATATGCACTCGTATTGCATCAAAGGCAACATCGATCTAGTAATTACCGATTGACCATCGTGATTGAATCTGCATCAACAACCGAGTCAGGTGGACATTACCGGATGGTTGTCGTGGTCAGAATATGCACTCGTATTGCATCAAAGGCAACATCGATCTAGTAATTACCGATTGACCATCGTGATTGAATTTGCATCAACAACCGAGTCAGGTGGACATTACCGGATGGTTTTCGTGGTCAGAATATGCACTTGTATTGCATCAAAGGCAACATCGATCTAGTAATTACCGATTGACCATCGTGATTGAATCTGCATCAACAACCGAGTCAGGTGGACATTACCGTGTGATTGTCGTGGTCGGAATATGCACTTGTATTGCATCAAAGGCAACATCGATCTAGTAATTACCGATTGACCATCGTGATTGAATCTGCATCAACAACTAAGTCCGGTGGACATTACCGGATGATTGTCGTGGTCGGAATATGCATCCCATCGCATCGAAGGGTAATTCATGCAGGCATTCGCTCATGCATTATGGATAGGCGACTCCGCTCACCGCACTTAACTTTCAAATCTTCCACTTAAATTGCCTGGCAATATTGTATTTCGGGAGACTGTCCTGAGTTTTCTGACTGAGGGTAAAAGCGCATGTTGCTAAATATCCAGTCTAAGGGGAATGTCGGCCTTGGTCAGTAAGAAGACTTTAAAATCACGCCACAATCATCCTACACTCATATCTCATTCTACTTGGCTTAAACTATACCTATTTAGTTAGGTCGCCATTTCAATAAAATATTAAAAGTATTAACAGTAATTAGGAATTATTGTGTTTCAGATTTAGAAGTATGCTATAAAATGAAATTAAGCTGGTAACAGTTGATTTAGAATAGAACACAAGTCATGATTATACGTTGTTAATTATTCGTGGATAATTTATTTTCTTACACTGACAGGAATACCAACCTATACTGCAACTTTTGACAGCCCGTGAGTGTTAAAGTATGTCAAATAATTATTTCTGTTATTATGTAGCCTATATTGTACTAATTGTATTGCAAAGTTATATTATAATTTATTCCTGGGATGTAATATCGTGTAAATTTTATGTCGATATTTACTACAGGCAATTACGAAAGATATAAATACCAAATCAGTCTAGACAACAATGTCAAAACACGCGTGTGGCCAACTCCAGACTTTCTCCCCAACAGGATATCCTAGTTGCATAGTTGAGGACTATTATAATCTCCATTTCGTAGTCCCCTGGCCGGCCAGTGCTGTGGTGGGGAAGGGGAATCCTCCAGTTATAACGGTTGACCGGTGACTTTCGGAATCGCGGTGAGCGGAGCGGCGCGCCGCGGCGGCGGCGGCGGCGTGGCGGTGACTCACAGGACAAGGTCGGCCTGCCGCCGCGAGCAGCGCGCCGCCCTGGATACTGCCGCTGCGGCCGACCACCAAGCCATGGATATACACACATTTATTTCAACACCAACGCACTTTATGTAGTCCAGTCAATGAATAGTCAAATATAGGGAGAAGACGACATGGCAGGAGGTATGGCTTTTTATTTCATAAATGTATTTGGGGTGAGAATGTACATACCTCTAAAAGTCCCCGGAATTTCGCGTGGAGCTTCAGCGGCAAGAGTGTCGGAAATGTACAATTTTATATTTTTTTACCCAATATCTCAAAAACTACAAATCATAGCAAAAATATGTTAATTACAAAAAGAATCACCATAAAATTTCCTACAAATTTGTCTCTTACTATATCTTCAGCGAACCCTCTTGTCGCTGAAGCTCCACGCGAAATTCCGGGGACTTTTAGTATGTACATCCTAAAATCACCCCAAATACATTTATCAAATAAAAATCCATACCTCCTGCCACGTCGTCTACAAACTCTTTATTGACTGGACTAATGTTAGGTATTTTAAGAAGAGAGTGACTGAAGAGTGCGTAGCTAATTATGAGATGAGGCGAAGCTTTGTAATTTATTATTTGTTACTATTTGTTATTATTTGTTACTTATTGTATTAGGTTTGCTGTTATTATTGAACAAATAGCAACTGATTCATTTGTCAGGATAATTAATTAATAGCCGAATGATTTAAGGATACATACAGCAGGCTATTAAATATCACCAGTTTATGTCATAATTTTACTTTATAACTACAGTATATTATTTTTATAAAGAAATAAAACATGATCCCTAAAATAGGTCCTAACAAAAAAATGTCATTCAGCATTTGAGAGTCTTTTCAGTAAAAATGTTGATGAGCAGGCCTGCCTGGTTAAAATATTTTAATTTGAGGACATTTAACTCATTGTGGACTACGCCTGTCCTTACATCACTGCGCCGTAGGAGAGTAGTGAAATGAATCATGGTGTAAATATTTGTGAATGTAGACTACAGTCCAACAATTTCATAATGGCTTTTGTTCACGGAAATAACAAATAGGGTAGTCCTACCTAACGGAAAGGATAACGACTTTAATGGATTCCTTATAATCTTTTGTTTACAAACAAACTGTCCACTGTGATGGATTTCATGAATATTCAGTTTTTATAAACGGTCCTGCTCCAGTTTTTATTGTTCACAGAAATGTTGACATTCAGGATTTCAATAAGGCCAAGAAACCATGGCGGTACGTTTTTAGCTTTTAAGCTTAGTGATGCAGCACTACAGGAGTAGCAATTAACAAATATAGTATGACGGATTGGTTATGCAACCTCTTAAGGAGATCGCCTTCATGAAAAACGTGTTGTATAAAATATTTAGTTTTTTTATGCAATCGGAATTTATTGTCTCCCTAAAATTTTCCCAGTCTTTCTTTTTAACTCTTTTACTATTCTGGTTGGACTTGCACACATCGGTCTACATGCAGTGAGCCCTACAGTAGCTGCAGCACATGTGGCGGGTGGAGGCCCGCATGTCGGAAGGTGAAAGTGGTGTAACGGTGCAAATGTTGAGTGCAGCGGGCGTAACTCCTCCGCCGCCTCCTACACTTCCTACTGCCGAGACACAACACCGACGCGGCACCTGGAGTCTGCCCTGGACCTCCTGCCAACAGCCTGATGCTACAGCAGTGGCTGTCAATACAGACTAGCGGTAGCTTGACGGAAAATAAAACAACTTTAAACCTCAAATGTTAACAACTTGAATTTGTAAAAGGGTATTGAAGCAAGAAGGGCGGAGGGGTGAAGATATTAAAGAAGTATCCTAAAGTCTGAGAGACGTGGTTCTTTTAGGAAGCCAAAAAACTTAGATGGACTCAGCCAACATTAACATGGCGGAAGTTGGAAAAACTTGAAAGGGACGAAGCATCGTGGCGAAGATTCAACTGTGATTCATTGAGCCACGGCAGTCAGTCGGTAAGTACGCCTACTGTAGGTTTAATACTTTCTTGCACTCACGTCAAGTATACTGACCCAAACCATCAGGAAAATTTCCAAACATAAGAATGGGCTATACAGAATAAAATTTTTGTTCAACGACATAAGAAATTTAATAGTTATGTCAATACGTGACAGTTGCCAATATGCCAATCCTCACTGCCGCGCCGCGCCGCTCGACTGGTGGCTTCTGGAGTCCGCTCCGCTGCCATACACCACGCCGGGAGGGGGCGTTGGCAGTCTCTCGCACGCGCACTCACGTACGTGTTGCTCTGGAATGCGGCAACCAGACCCATTCGGACCTTCCGCTACCTTTGTTTGTAAATCACCGACTGTCGCCGCTGTCCCGCCTGGTCTGCTCAACGTCACAAACACAGGCCGACCCGACACTCCAGCTTCAGTTTTTTATTCTCTTTCTAATGACAAATGGAAAGTCATTCTAGTTTTGGGTCGTGTCAGAGAAGACAATTCGGTTGAAAGCCGTTGTACAATATACCAAGTCAGAAATGGTCTTGCCAAAATATTCTGGAGAAATCACTTTTTGAAAACGGCTCCAAACAAATTATTTCTGGAACAGTTTTCCATCTTTTTCTCTTCAGATAAACAAGACAACGCAGGTGCTCACAGTATTTTTTCTGGGCATAAATTTGTCTGAATTGATTATTTTAAACTTGTTCTTTAAAGTTTAACACCCACAACATAAAACTATTACAATAAAATCTTGGATTCTAAATGTGTGCAAAGAAACATTTAGAATATACTATCTATTCAGAAGAAGTCGGTTTCTTATGAGTCACGGTTGGTAATAACACGACAAAATAATACGCAATTGTTTTAACCATCACGTCAAACATAAGGTATTGCTGTACCAACTTATATATATATTTTGTAAAACTGAAATCTGAAACACCGACTATAAAGGTTAAAACAATCAATTACACATTGACACTATTTAAATTGCTTTGTGAGTAACTCGGTCGCTTACACACCACACACTAAACGTAGATGTAGTCTTCTTTACTTTCTAAAAATTACTTTGTTTCTATAACTGTTAAAAATCTACAGTAAAGCAATATGTTTGTTATAAATAACCTGCACTACTATAATTTTATAACCACATAAATTCGTCTAGTTAAAATAAGTTTCAACGGTGTAAAATCAAATCGATCAAGATTGTTCGGTAACATATTAAGAGGTATTCTCAACTGGAAACTAGATCACCGCTAACTTCAGTATTTGACCCAGATCACACTCATGGTCGTGACTCGCCACACGTGAACCAAATCAAAGTTTTAAACTTTGGCAGAAAACTCTTGGCACCCTTGCAGCCAATAAAGTACATAAGCCCTCTAATACTGAACAGCTCTTGGTCGATGTAGAAGTTTTAACGGTATATTGAACATAGGCCTGCTGACCACTATGTAGAAAGTTGACTTTAAACAGCAATTAAACTATAAATATTAAACAGGTCGGTACGGACCTGCATATTAAGTGATCAGCTACAGTGTGATTAGGACAAAAATTAGAAAGCAAGGCCGTGGCTGGTGGCGCCAACCTTGTGCTGTGCCTTGTAGTACGACTAGGACTACGTACATGGCGCGGCGGCGGCGTTTGTATAGTTGACATTCTGTTATCAGTTGTGATCGCCATATGGTCACAGAGCGTACAACTTACAGATGTTATGGGCGATGGTAAAGGGTTCAGATAAAAGGATTCGAAACATATTTTAATGTTTATGTAACGGCAATTTGTTGGATAGCGGATAGCGGCGAATATAACAAATTTAAAATACCGGTAGTCTCATTATGGTGGTTAGCAAAGTGTAGGACCATTGACTAAAGAACACTTGGTACGGTAGTACACTACCAACCACCATAGGTAAGAACACTAATGCGCTTAGTTAGGCTTCAAATTACAGAGGAAAACATTTTCAGCTCTGGTAGTTAATAGCCATCAACTGTATTGCGGGTATATGGCATCACCACACGGACTTTAAGTGGGGGGGGACTTACATTATAATGAAGACCGTTAGAGCGAATAAATTAAAAATATAATGTCCTTGTCAACATAATGTCATCAGACTATTAGCTCCATACATAAATTAGTTTATAAATATATGGTACCCATTACCGGATTGTTTACTGCATGTAAATTAATAGTCTACAATAGGTTTCACAATTTTTCTTCCAAAGCGTGAATTTTTTTAAGGTCAGATTGAATTGGTTAAAAGAATTATTTATCGTTGTCAGATTAAGCCAAATTAATAACATAGCATTTTACTTTGCAGTAAATTTGTATATAACCGGATGACGTGCAGAGATTAAACCCTTGTGAAGTAAGCTAAACAAATCGTGATGAAAACAAACTATAGATATGCAAAGTTTCAAAGTGAAGTTTCATTTAAAAAACCAATATAGGCTGTTGGAAAGGTCGAGTTAATCTTGAAACTTAATAACTACCAACGTTATTAAATTAATTTCCCGTTTGACCTTTAAACATCAACGGCAAATCTCAAGTCATATTTACCGACGCAAATTAAGATTCAAAGTAAAACCTTTGTAGTTGTACTTCCTTTAATTAACTGTTTTTGGCTTAACCAAGTTCAAGTTAGAATTGCAAATTTATTCTAGTTGAAACAATAATTAAAATTCTTTATTTGAAGATCAAACGTTGGTTAACATGAGTGGAGGTTAATTGGGTTGAAGGGTTAAAGTTAAACAAAACTCGGTCGGGTACACCAGCTGTGACTCGTGTTCCGGGGACCGCGCGGGGGGTTATCACAACTGATGGTGTTTGACAATTAAAAAAAAATTACGTTTACCCAATATAAATATTTAAGCTGATGCTTTTCTTGGTTTTCCCACTCATTGTTCACTCACCCACCATGCGTACTCGCCTTAAAAAGGCGACGCATATATATATATTTTTTTATATCTGTGTTTCGAAAGTTCCTGTCTAAAAACAAGTAAATTTTCAGTACTATTTAAAAAAAATTGATATTACTTATTAATATTAACTAGAGATCGCCTGCTGATCGAAATTCAATCAAAATTTCAGTTCATCTTGAGCCAAGAAGTTTGAAAACATTTTATAACTAGAACATCTATGCGCTTCCTGTTTTTATAGGAGACTTTTTTTTAAACAGCTGTCTCTGAGTCAATCAATTATCCATCCTCCATTAACATTGGAACTTTGAAAGCCTGTGGGGCGTAGCCCTGGAGTGCGATGTGAATTCGAATGGTATTCTACTCATCTACAGGACTATATCTTTCTAACGGCATGCGCGGATTTTCCTACGATGCACACGAGCTGAGAAAAAAAGGAGGAAAAGAAACATGCTTGCCTATTAATACGCATAGAAGATATTATAAATATAAATCATCTTGAAATAACCGTATACAGTTATAACATTAGGATAAAAAAAAGAAAGGTGTGAACACTTTTTTACGGTACCTGTTTAGTATAATCTGCAATCAACTGACTCCGTTTCAACGAATATGCCCTAATCGAGGGACTAGCTAAAACTGTCCGCGGAGAACTGCCGTCAACGGCGCCAGCGCAGGTTCATCTCCTAGGAAAACACATAATCTACGAGGCTAGTAGGAAGCTAATGAAAAGCAGCATTACTCGGGGAAACAAACAGCCGGACCTGTTATGACATTACGAAAGTTTCCACGGGCTGGTGGAGGATTTGAATCGGCGGTTGTGATGGAAGAGGACGCAATGCTGAGTTCCGCCCCAGCGGCGGCGGATAATGCGGGCGGAGATGCGAATCGAACCCGGGACCCCGGGAACTGCGGTGCGGCTGCGGCACTAGGCGTAGGGGGCGTAACCAGCAGCGTGGGGACATGACGTCACTGGTTATGTGTTCGTAATTTACCGTCAAACTCTTGGAGAGATGCGTTGACAAAAATCAATGTAAATAAATAAATAAAATGCCTTGATTTTGAAGCGTTCCTCGGTTTAAAACTAGTGGTCTTAGGACAACTCGAGTCAACAATAAAACGTACAACAACAATAACCTTGTACCATAAAAATAGTTTTTCTATGCTAGTACCAATAAGGCCGACAAAGATAGAGCCTTATGGAGGCGCAGTTATGGTTGTGGCGAGAATCAAATTATAAACTACCTAATTTATTTATGGTTCAATCGTTTAAAGGACCTATTGGTTAAATATCATCATTATTAACCTAACAATTTCACAAAGTTAAATTCCTTTTATAAGAGATAACAACTCAATTAGATAACCGAGGAAGACAATACAATTAATTGTGTAAAGTCGGCAAGTAAGTATATAATTCCTACTTTCACAATAGGAGTTATGATAAGAAACGATTTTCATTTTTATTGTTTGAATCCTCTAAATAGGGCAATAGTATGGCAAAATTACTTGCAACATTAAATCTAAGCTGTATGGACTCTATCATCTAATGGAAATATTTTCTAATTAGTTTAGAAAAAGTAAATAAAAATAAGCTTATTTAATAAAAATTTAAAAGTGGATTGAACTTATAGCAAAACTAAAAAAATGTGCTAAGGACTTTAATACTGTATCTATTTTATATAGGAACACCACGAGGATAAATCGAAGGTCTGGACATTGGAACTGGAAATGGAAACATATGGTTCCAATAAAGAAAATGAGGAAGTTTCCAGTCCTTATATTGAAACGTATGAGCGTTTCTCCGGCGTTCTGCGAAACGATGAACTGCTTACCTATTTTACTTCCGATCAATGTTGTCACTCTAATCTTTTTGTTGAAAATGCTATAGGTAGGCATAAGATTATTCCATTCTAATAAAATTATTAAGTGTTGTCTAGCGTACTTCGCCGAGGTGTCGAGATAAAGTTAGCGCTATTATTATTTAAAAGGGAAGCACGCTAAAATGTCTTAGAAAGGTGATAAGGTCTACCGTATACGGCGAAAAATCTCACGAGATAATCTAAAACTGAATGCATTCGGTGAACTGTGCCTTGGTACCTATTTTAGTTTTCTTCACCTACTCCAAGGAAATCGGTTATGCATGCTGTATGCTGTTATGAGGCAGTGCTGCATGCATGCGCATCTGTGCCAGCGGGAGCATAACATCGATATGCGCGCCGCAAAACAACAGTTCCTGCCCATGTTGCGCTACCCATCGCCTGTTCAACCGTTGAAACCAGGTTAACGGCCAGGAAAGAGGTGCATAACGCATTGGATGTGCATTGTTAAACCTTTGCCTAAGTTCTGAAACTGACGAGGAATTATTCGTAGCACTTTGCAATATGTTTCGAAAAAATTGTAATCAGAAATTTTTCGCTATTTATTAAAAGAGACATACATTTTGGTAACATTCATGTAAGAGAACCTTGTCAGTTTTTTTCCTAGTGGCTTACTAAATAACCTCATAACATTTTGATTGTAAATTTTGTTGATATTTAGTGTAAGGTGGAAAGGGTTTGCCATTGGGATATCAGTAGGCGTAGGCCTTATACTACCATGACACACAACATTCTGTACAGTTTAGCGTTATTTAAATCTTCGACAAAATTTGAGATAGGCCTACAAAGAAGAGAGCAATCAAGAAAAAATAAATGGATGTTTCGTAATTTGTTTGTTTGATATCGTTTTGGGAGAGGGATGAGATGACTGTGACGAATACACACCGGCAAAATTAACTGCTTGAAATAAATAATGGAGTCGAAAGGTTGACAGGGGTCAGATTTGATATTTTTATCCTTACTGCAACACGAGACTGACGTTAAGTGTTTGAAAATTCTAACTTATGCGTTTAAGTTTTAGGAAATGATGACTTTAGTTTTATATATTGTTTAAAATACGACATTAATTGTTTACTAAGATTAGGATAAACGTGTAAATTAGTTAAAATATCTAGGTGTGAAATAATTCAAACACCATATTATGGAATTCTGAAGTACAAGCATCCTACAGGATGTCAAGTAATATAGGGAAATAGAAACGATTTCAAAAGCACTGGACGGCTAAATAAAAAAGTTGTTCTAGGTTAACTACTGTTTGTGATTAAAAACAAATGTTTATGCAGTACTTTGGAAAATAAATTAGTTTATCATCGTACAAAATAAAGTTTCCAGTAATTTCCAAAGAAGTCAGGCAGAACCACGAAGGATTTAAATAAAACCTGACAACAAGAGATAACGAAGCGACGTTCAAATTGCTCTCTGTTATCGCTCGTGTTATGAGCTCAACACACGAGCACACAACGCTCGCTGCATACTTGGACTAACAAAACTCAACGATATAACTAATGTTTCTTCACTCCCATCATTTTTGTTCGTTTTTATTCGTTCGAACGGGTTAATATGGGGAAATTACTGGTTGCTGTGATTTTGAATACTTCCAACATGGATTGCAATTTTTAAGCATTGCGTTGAAGCGAATATTTAACAAAGTGGAACGGTTTACTGATCTGACTATAGGGAAGCAACAGCCAACCTTTAGCAAAAAATGGTTTATGTTACCTGCCTATAAATGATCCAATTTAGTTGCAATATCACGACAGCTGTTTCGTGCCCTTCATGAGCACATCTTCAAGGTGAAGAACACAAATTTAAAATTGTTCAATTGTTAAATTGAATTGTCAATTGTTAAATTGTTGTCCAATTTGTTAAATTGGATCATTTATAGGCAGGTAACATAAACCATTTTTTGCTAATTTTTATGATCCAGAGGCTATCCATCATGAAATGCCAACCTTTAGGAAGAGAATGTGATTAGCACATTCAGAGTAACCAATGACTACCAGACTCATAATTGGCAAATACAGCATAATTGCCTTAAACTATGTATACACAATAACAACATAAGTCTTAGTTGTGTGGGTGTTTCGCATGTAAATGATTTCCATCCTTTGATAATAAAACATTTAAAACTGAAAAAATAAATACAGTAGTATCATTAGAAAGAAAGAAACTACGTTCATCGTTCTACACAGTTTCTATAACAGAGGATGGACAAAAGAAAGTGGAGAAAAGTATGACGGTGTGATATATAGCGAACCAGTCTAGGAATAATGTCCTTGCGGCACGTAGACAAAGTGACAACTGATCGGTGCCCGCTGCCCGCAATCGATTAGGGCGAGTTTTGGTCACAGTCTTACGAGCGAACCGCACTACTGTGTGGTTCATGTTTAGTTGAAGCAGCTGTAGGAGAAAATATAGATAGGCCTACTGAAAAACTCTTACGGTGTGAGGATAGACTCCGACTGTAGGTGAAGCGGGAAGATAGGATTTCAAACGGGAAAAGTGCTGTCAGAACATGAAGCGGTTTGTAAACAGTAGGAATCATTAAAACGAAATTATATTGTGTCAGGAACAAGTGACAATAGTATATTTCGTCACAAGGGCCGAAATTGGCGTTTTGCCGGCCCCGAGATCGTGTTTCAAGTTCGAGATGAAGTCGAGAACTTGAAACGATCGAGGGTTGGCAAAACGCTTTCGGCCCGAGTTACGAACGATATTTTTCATCACACTACACAATGCAATAAAAATTATACTAATGAAAAATATTTTATTCAGAGCTAAACAACTAAGCCAAGCATAACTACTAACCTAATCTAGCGGGATGCAATGTGTTTCCGGTTGCTAGGCAACCAATTCATTTCATTGTTGAAGTCACATGTTTTTGTGATACAACGTGTTGTGAATGTTTTTATGTAAGGTCTAGACCAGCTGATTTTGCAGGCCTAGGCCGGAAAAACAGGTGTTTCGACGGTAGAAACGAGGGTCGAAAACAGGTGATATCGATGTAGCGTGATGAAAAAAATGTTGATAGTTCCACGTTCAGTTGCCGTACTCTCCTTTATCATTATTATTTTCACACACAGTTATGTGTGTCTGCTATGAACTGTGTGTGATGAATGTTGTAGATCGCTGTATAAAACTGAGACTAACGCAAATTAACACAACAATTATTGTAAACGACTTCGCGTTTTGAAATATTTGGACAGGTTTGCATTAGCATAGTTCTTCAATGCACAACTTGGCTCTTACCAAATGCTAAGGGTTACACAAAGGCTTTAAACATATATCCAGTTAAATCTGCATGCCGTAGTGATAAACAACAATCAAGAGTTAATTGAACATTGTTCATCGATCACTGGACGTCTGATCCAATTAAAGTGATCGACTGATTTGAGTCAAGACTCTGTGTAATATATCAAAGACATAGGATTTGTTTGACTGCAGTTTCATCTCGTTTGCATCAAAGTAGGGACAGAAAAATATTATTAGCCATTCCCAACTGGTACAATAATGTAGCTTCATTGCTACATTCTCTCAGGATCCAAAGCAAACCACTCATTTCAAACGTTCAATATCTATTAAAGGTTTCAAGAACATTATCAACCAATGCTAGAACTTTGGAATTATCATTTTAACATGGTTTGTAAATTTTCAAAAATTACTTAGAACGATCGAGTTTTACCGGTCCTTGCAGTGCATTAATACTTAAACAGGTGATCCAGCAAAATATAAATCAATATTCCTTGACACTAACTGAAAGCTGCATAAAACCCCAACCATTATGAATGAAAATTCACACACAGACATTTCCAACACTATGTGGCGTATCGAGACTCACCCATGATATTGTTATTCCTGAAGCCGTTGAGGTTGCCGGTCCGGTGGCAGAACAACATGATAGAGCACTCCGCGCCGCGACACTAGAGTACTCGCTACTCACTACTCGCTAGCTCATCGCTCGGCGGCCGCTCCGCCTCGACTGACTCACTCACCGCCGCCGCCGCCACGCCGCACGGCACGGCTGGCACGGCCGTGTCACAGGACCGGTTCCTGCCCCGGCCCGCCGCGCCGCCCGTCTGTCCGCTGTCCTTCACTCCGACATTGACTGGCGTGCGGATCTGCACCGGTCGTTAAACGGGAACGGTGTTCATTTGAGCTCCTTCGAAAAGAACGAAGGACTTTCTACACTCTAAGGAGAATCGGCTTTAAGACGATTCTGATCACACGAGTGTCACAAAACAGAATGATCTGCAATCTTTGAATATTATTTCTAAGTGAGAACGAGGATATAAACCTTTATTTTATTTAAGATATAGAATTGACGACTCTGTTCGTCAGAGCCCTATTACAGTAATTCCATATCTTAGTTTTCAATTTCTTCAGTTAAGAGGTTCAGACCTGAATGGTTTGCCCAATCGGTTTTTACTCAAAACGATAAAAGCGTCATCATACATTAAGCCTAATATAATTGTAATATCCTACTAAATAATGCAATGCATTGCCATACCCTGAGCTAATACAAATCACTCAGCCGGCATCGAGTCAGCATCACAATTTTGAAGGCGAATAAGCCTATACACTTTGACGTGATTTTACTTGATTTGTATCTGTGTGTGCACAATTGTTAAATGTTACGGATGAATTATGCACAAATAGCACGCTCCTTTCCTTCGGATGTTCCAACAGCTAAAACTAGCCCAGTCATTTTTATTGTACTCTGAAAACAATCGTTCACCACAAATTTGGGTAAAATTTTATTTAACTTATTTTATACCCACATGTTGAGTATTACCCCGTAAACGGATTGATCGCGGAGGAGGAGGTCTGAAATGAATCCGTGGTGAGAGCAAGTTGTGGGAGTGAGACAGCGAGACGGTAATGTTTGTCACCTTGAGGCGACCTTGAGCGACACCGTGACTGTCACAGACGAAACGCGCCAACACGATCTGTATGTGCCGATGGTGCAGATCTGCAACTAGGCTCTTCTCTCATATACTCTCAGGTACTTGGGTTATAATCATTTTTTAAGTTACTGGAAGATCAGTTTCAATCAAAAGTCAAGTCTACTTCGAGAAAACTGAATGAAAGAAAAATAAGACACCATCTGAAGGACAATGAACTGCTACGTCTTAACAAATAAATAATTATTTATTAAATTACTTATTGGAGTGAATAAATTTAAACAATAGTTGTACCGTATTTCAATTTTATGTAGTTACTGTGATTTCTTTCATTTTCGTTTTTAAAGTCATACTTAGTTTAACTCGTATGTATATATAGGTATTTAGATTCGTCATTCATCTGATATTAGTATTTATAGTTAGTTTTTTACAGCTCTGTAGGTCTGAAATATACAATGTAACTCATCGACATTACAGCCAATTCAGTTCCAAAAGCTTGAACTTGTAAACAAAATGTAAAAAAAAATACCTGGTGTTCACAAAGTCTGGATGTCCCCAGATGTCCCTGGTAATGAACCTGAATGGTACGAAAATAAATGATGGTAGGATAACTCTTTTTTTTAACAAGTGACTTCTTAAGTCTTTTTACAGCTATTAACAAACTATATGTATACCTTGGGTTACTTTTAAATATTCCAGGAAACGTTTAACATTTTAAAGTAGCACACACTGGCTCTTTCACAAAAATATGTATTATGACCTCATGATACGTTTTTACATTAGGTGCACCTCTTTACAAAATGTTCCCATGAAAAGTCTATATTATGGATAGTCATAGGTTACTGAGTTTCGTGGACCAAAGGGCCATCGATATCGATATAGGACACACGGTCAATTCTCTAAGTGTTTCACCATGTCAGATTTTGTTTGTTTTTGTCCTTCATTGTCAATAAACTCTACTGTTGTCAATCAGCTGAGTTTAAGAGTTACAAACTTAATAAAATAGTAGTTTTCATCACTAGGAGCAAAAGTGGGTCTTTTTGGTGCGCAATCGTGTTTTAAAAACGAGGCGCAGCCGAGTTTTTAAAAACGATTAAGCATCAAAAAGACACTTTTGTTCCGAGTGATGAACAACGTTTTTTATCATAATGCGAAAACTAGACGTTTTATCGTTAAAAATATTTAACTATAAAGTTGTATTTTCGAGGTTATGTTTACAAAGTAAGTGATATGCAATGTTTTCATTTCTGTTATTTACAAACAATGCTTTTCATAACGTTTGAATTTCAAAATTCTGCTCATTAAAATAAATAAAACAATAGTAATATACTTGGCACACAGCTGACTTTTCAGTACTAGGAACTAAAAAAATCTCCAGATGATTTTTCAGTCCTAGGACAGAAAAGAATCGGTTTTGGTACTATTGAGAGAACAAAAAACTGGCTGATTTCGTGCAGAATGATAAAAAAAACTATATTAAATTTACTTGAAAACAAGAAGTGGGTCGTGGCGGATGTATGTGGCTGTAATTAGGACAAGACTAAAGACACCCGGTACTTTCAAAGAATAACAAATATTTTTTAACAATCTTCAACGATCAAATAAAGCTCTGTGGATGAATAAGCAAATATTTTGATTGAAAAATCATGTTCGCCACAAATGATTTTAATTCAAAATTCAAAATTTTTATTAGAAAAAAGTAAAATTAGAAAAATACTTTTTACTATACAATAAGCGATAAAATAGAATATTTTATTTTTTGTAACTGTGCTGTTATAAATCGTGAAATCTAAATCTGCTCGTGAGTGGGAATGACACAAACAGATGACCTCGTCTCTCAGCTGAGACCTGTTGACATTGACCTGCAGTCCAGCAGAGAGCGACTATGGGACCGGGACTGGGACTGGGACCATGCATCAACAGTGGCAACTCTACAGTGTTTAGGGGTTATCAGTAGAGTTTTGAGATGAACTTATTTATCATATTATTATCTGTCAATAATTTGATCAAAGATGAAAATGAGACTACCACTGATGAGCTCTGTGTAAAATCATTTAATTTTCAACTCATTGCATTCACGAAAATGTTTAGCATTATTATTATTACCCACGATGAAGTTTTTAAAGGAATATAAGTTATAGAATTTACATAAAACTATCGCACTTTTATTTTAAGTCAACTAAAATTTCAAATAGGCCCCTTATAATATTATGGCAATAGGGACTGTATAAAAAGAAGGAATTGATAACGAATGGTGTAGCTTACCGGATAAAATAGTTTTGATGAAGTCGAAGACTGAAATCGAAGATACAGACAAAATCAACCGGTTGGATCAAGATTCAAATAATTTCACCACAGAAGTAAACAACAAACTCGAAGTCAGTTTACACAATACACAGACACTCTTGAGTACACCACGCATTACTAACTAGGCTGGTATCGATTAAGCAACGGAAAGTCCGTGTGTCCGCCCGCGCCCTCCGTAGGGGAGTGCCGTCGAGCGTGTAGTGGATAAACACACCTGTCCTCTGCCCTCCCCCGTCATGTGTGAGTCAGGTGGATTCTTTTATATATCCACTGTTATGGTGCGTTCAGAGTTTAGTTGGCAATGCTAAATACATTATAAACACACCTGTCCTCTGCCCTCCCCCGTCATGTGTGAGTCAGGTGGATTCTTTTATACATCCACTGTTACAGTCCGTTCAGAGTTTAGTTGGCAATGCTAAATACATTATAAACACACCTGTCCTCTGCCCTCCCCCGTCATGTGTGAGTCAGGTGGATTCTTTTATATATCCACTGTTATGGTGCGTTCAGAGTTTAGTTGGCAATGCTAAATACATTATAAACACACCTGTCCTCTGCCCTCCCCCGCCATGTGTGAGTCAGGTGGATTCTTTTATACATCCACTGTTACGGTCCGTTCAGAGTTTAGTTGGCAATGCTAAATACATTATAAACACACCTGTCCTCTGCCCTCCCCCGTCATGTGTGAGTCAGGTGGATTCTTTTATATATCCACTGTTATGGTGCGTTCAGAGTTTAGTTGGCAATGCTAAATACATTATAAACACACCTGTCCTCTGCCCTCCCCCGCCATGTGTGAGTCAGGTGGATTCTTTTATACATCCACTGTTACAGTCCGTTCAGAGTTTAGTTGGCAATGCTAAATACATTATAAACACACCTGTCCTCTGCCATCCCCCGTCATGTGTGAGTCAGGTGGATTCTTTTATATATCCACTGTTATGGTGCGTTCAGAGTTTAGTTGGCAATGCTAAATACATTATAAACACACCTGTCCTCTGCCCTCCCCCGTCATGTGTGAGTCAGGTGGATTCTTTTATACATCCACTGTTACAGTCCGTTCAGAGTTTAGTTGGCAATGCTAAATACATTATAAACACACCTGTCCTCTGCCCTCCCCCGTCATGTGTGAGTCAGGTGGATTCTTTTATATGTCCACTGTTACGGTGCGTTCCGCGTTTAGTTGGCAATGCTAAATACAAAAACACACCTGTCTCATAATGCTGCCCCGTTCCCCTAACCCTAAGGTTATCAATCGGGTTCTATGTACACTGTTAGGTACGGTGCGTTCAGAGTTTAATTAACAATACTAACGTATACAGAAACACACATATTCAAGCTATGTCATGATTAAAAAATCGTTTGTAACCATGAAGCGCATTTCGCTTGTTGTTTTCGTTCACAACGTCCCATCCCATAGCTGCACAAAACAACGCTGAGCACACAAACCATGCCTCTCCAGCTCAAATGTAGATGATCTCTCTGGTTGTCCGGTCACACTTTTGGTTTGTTTGAAAGGAAGAAAAACATTTTGTCTACTTGTTGTTATGAGATTTACATAATAACACTATTTTTGTTTTATTCTTTGTCGAATCTGTAGAAAGTATCAATTGAGCAATCACACAATAAAACACTTTTTGATTGGGTCTAAGAGATTGTTCGGCTTCGGTATATTGTTTAGGGAGTTAAATGTTGCACTCACTTGATTAATTTGCTTAATGCCATTTTGAGGATAGTTGATGTGAATAATCATTTGAAATTGCATCGTCGGTTTTTTTATTGAGACAGACATTAAAAAAATGATTAGCCTTTGCTTTACTTAACAACAATTTCTTGCACACTACAACTTTAATCATCATGTTAAAATAAGATTTTTTTTTTAAGTGATTTCTAAAACACATGTTAATCTCTCAAAATGAAGCAAATTGGAAGACCTTGGTTTTCCAGGATTATTATGCGATACACAAGGACTATCAATGGCGATTTCTGCTGTCAGATGTTTCTAGGACACTTCATTTCTTGACTTGGCAATGTTCAATGGTCAGCGCACGACCCACAGACCTTATGACTTCTACTTCTGACATTTGTCCATGGAGCTATCTGAATATTACAGTTTTATTTTTTAAGTCATGGTCCTGCGATATAGTTGTAAGCAGTGCATAATAGCGAATTGGCTACTATTTCTCAAGCAATGCTACAAAAAGTATTACTGCAAAAGGTGAAAAGGCGAAAGTATGCTTATACCGTAATAGACTTATTCAAGAGACCCTGTACCATATACTATAACACTTATACAAATGTAAAAATTATATTATAAATGCAATGTAGGCCGTAGGCCTACTTTTAAATTATGTAAATGTTTGTATTTGCGATATAGTAACTTGCTCTCGGTTCCCGAAGAAATTCATAAAAAAACCATCCGGTTTTAATGGTTCACCCGTTATAAACGTATAGGCGTACCTTTACGAGGACAATGCTTTTGGTGTTCTTATTTGTCATAACTAAACAACATAATTTTTATTTGACGCCTTTTTTAACAGAAGACTTAAAAATTAAATAAGGATGGAGCTTAAAATTAGTTTCAGTAGTAACGTTCCAACTCTTTGTCGTGTGATCAATCACCACAGATTAGAAACATTTTCGCCAGGTTGTGAATGACGCAGTTGTGATTGCCAAACCACACCACAGTGGTCTCATATAATAGCATCACTTACTGCGGCATGCATATCACATCACATGAGTCACTTGCGGTTACTGTGCCACAGTTGGCCCCGCCTCGTGTAAATTATATCTGCCTCTTGACACTAAAGTGGGTCCCACAGTGGTCACGGAATTGCAAAATTAGTATTTATAGCTGTCAAACAGTTCATTGATCAAAAATTTATTGTTATAACATAAAACCAACATATTCCACTTATACAACTCATTTGATAAATCTTGAGATGAAAAAAATTTAATGTGTTCTTTGTTTACAAGACAAAGGATTCTTAGTTCTTGAGAATAACCCACCCTACCCTACATATGTTAATAATATTCTGGGCAATATATGTAGGCCTATATATTGGGCCTTCAAAAGTTATGTAGCTGATATGAAATTATTTAAATACTAAATTAGTTAACTAATTTAAAATTAGTTAAATTACTTAAATAAATTAGAAAATAAATTATTTTTAGATTTTGTGTGTGTTTCAACGCCTGTGGCATATTCTACGTTTTGCTAGGGGACGGACCAAGACCTGGTTTTGTTCCTATGTAACATATGCCTGTTGTTAGAATAATTCATTAATAGCCCATTAACATACAGTATATCAACAGTATGTCGAGGAAATCGAACCTTTAAAATTATACAAAATTTTCTCAGGATCGAACCGGCAACCATTAGATTCGAGGCAAGCACTATCAGCTCCCCAGAAAGATTAATTTAAAAATGATATTGTTAACTGATGAATATTATGTAGGTGGTTCTGTAAAACCATAGAAAAAGGAAACGATACCTTTTTCTATAAGAACCGCAGTGAATTGTAACCAAAGAACGGGCTATGGTATCTGTGTTGTGCTCGCCTTTCAATCCAAAGCAACTGGAACTTGTTGCCATTTTTCATTGGACTATTAAATAATGATGTTATTTAACATCAGATCGACGTTAGATTGTAACAAAACCGGGGTCTTGACCGTTCACAATCACAATGTTAAAATATGCCAAAGGCTATTCAAACAATTAAGTATTTATTTTATTAATAAAATATAGTATATAAAAAGAAACAAAATTATTATTATTTAGACAAAGTTTTAACGTGCTCTAGTTAGCAAACAGTACCAGGAAAAAACTTATGGCAGCTGTTTCTTTTTGCAGCTCCTTCCATTGAAAATTTTTTATTAAAGTATATATAAAATAAAAGTTGAAACCAAAGTGGAAACATAATCTATCTATCTATTCTTATAATAATTCAGTTTTGAAAATCTTGGCAGAATCGAATCTGGAGTTTCACTGGACCGATTTTAATTTTTAAGATGTCGTTGGAAAGCTCTCATCCTGTAGATTTGCCAAAAAATATGAAAGTTTGATGTTTTTTAGTATTTATGGTAAAAAAATAAATAAAACATGTTTTCCATAAGAAATACATTGGAAACAGGTTTTTACGATTTTTTTATTTGAAGGCAATTTTTGGCTGCCTTTATTGTGGTTATTAAAGAAATGCCTAAGAGTAATTTGAAGGAAATTTAATTCTCTTTCAGAAAATCACCATCCACTTTGGTCGATTTCCTCACCGTTCAAAAGTTATTTACAAAAAACCAAAGCTACTACCAGTTTTGTTTGCGTTTCCAAAATACTGAATTAAGTGAAATCTTTGGGAAATCGAATCTGGAGTTTCACTAAACCGATTTTAATTTTTAAGATGTCGTTGGAAAGCTTTTATCCTGTATATTTGCCAAAAAAATATGAAAGATTGATATTTTTTAGTTTTTATAGTGAAAAAAATAAAAAACATGTTTTTCATAAAAAATACATTAAGAATGGGGTTTTACGAATTTCTTATTTTAAAGCAATTTTAGGCTGCATTTTTGTGGTTGTTCAAGAAATGCTTAATAGTAATTTGTAGGAAATTTAATTCTCTTTCAGAAAATCACCATCCACTTTGGTCAATTTCCTCACCGTTGATAAGTTATTTACAAAAAACCAAAGCTACTACCAATTTATTTGCGTTGAAAATTCAGTTTGGAAAATCTTTGGGAAATCCAATCTGGAGTTTCACTGGACCGATTTTAATTTTTAAGATGTCGTTGGAAAGCTTTTATCCTGTGTATTTGCCAAAAAATATGAAAGTTTGGTGTTTTTTAGTATTTATGGTGAAAAAATAAAGAAACATGTTTTTCATAAAAAATACATTGAGAACGGGGTTCTACGAATTTCTTATTTGAAAGCAATTTTTGGCTGCATTTATTGTGGTTGTTCAAAAAATGTTTGATAGTAATTTGTAGGAAATTTAATTCTCTTTCAGAAAATTATCATCCACTTTGGTCGATTTCCTCACCGTTGATAAGTTATTTACAAAAAACCAAAGCTACTACCAATTTATTTGCGTTGAATATTCAGTTTTGAAAATCTTTGGGAAATCGAATCTGGAGTTTCACTGGACCGATTTTAATTTTTAAGATGTCGTTGGAAAGCTTTCATCCTGTAGATTTGCCAATAAAATATGAAAGTTTGATGTTTTTTAGTATTTATGGTGAAAAAATAAGGAAACATGTTTTCCATAAGATATACATTAAAAACGGGTTTTTAAGTTTTTTTTTTCATTTGAAGGCAATTTTTGGCTACTTTTACTGCGGTTATTTAAGAAATGCTTATTAGTAATTTGTAGGAAATTTAATTCTCTTTCAGAAAACTATCATTCACTTTGGTCCATTTCCTCATCGTTAAAAGGTTATTTACAAAAAACCAAAGCTACTACCAATTTGTTTACGTTGAAAAAATACTATGGTAGAGATATTTTTATTAAACTTTGTACAGCTAAATCTAGAGTACTGGACCGATTTTAATAATCTTTTAGGTGTTGTCCGAAAGCTTCGTCTGTGTTTATTTACTAAAAAATGTGAAAGTTTCATGTTTTTCTCAGCAGTTATGGTGAAAAAGTTAAAAAGATAAACATTTTCTTCCTTTAAACTGTGTCCATGAAACACATGTTATTAATTTAACAGCTGATTGATGCATTGTTGTGTCCTTGACTTTTCTTTGTTTACATTTTGATGTTTACATTTGGGATTTGTGGTTGTGAGTTCCTTACGTTTTGATGGCTTTTAAATAAAGTTATGTGATAAAGCAGTGTGTGGTTTTAAGCAGTATGTGATTTTTACAATCATAAATTAATTGTTATTTGAAAAACTAAACTAAATTAAATCAAACTAAATTACTATAAAACTGAACTAAATTAAATAATTACAAGTATAAATTTTTAATTGTTCTGAAAATGAATAATTTTACCATTTATAATATAGATCGCGACTGAAACTGTTTGTTTAGAAGTTTATCTTTTCTATGCCATTCAACACAATCTAAGTACGCTGAAATACGAACCAATTATTTTTCTCAAATAAAATTTCAATAATGAAAACAAACATTTTTTTATTTCACCGAAAATAGCCTATAGGTACCATTTTTCTAGAGACCGTTGTATTTAACCACAACGGGCTTTGTTCCTAGTTCTTATAATAATTCAGTTTTGAAAATCTTGGCAGAATCGAATCTGGAGTTTCACTGGACCGATTTTAATTTTTAAGATGTCGTTGGAAAGCTCTCATCCTGTAGATTTGCCAAAAAATATGAAAGTTTGATGTTTTTTTAGTATTTATGGTAAAAAATAAATAAAACATGTTTTCCATAAGAAATACATTGGAAACAGGTTTTTACGATTTTTTTATTTGAAGGCAATTTTTGGCTGCCTTTATTGTGGTTATTAAAGAAATGCCTAAGAGTAATTTGAAGGAAATTTAATTCTCTTTCAGAAAATCACCATCCACTTTGGTCGATTTCCTCACCGTTCAAAAGTTATTTACAAAAAACCAAAGCTACTACCAGTTTTGTTTGCGTTTCCAAAATACTGAATTAAGTGAAATCTTTGGGAAATCGAATCTGGAGTTTCACTAAACCGATTTTAATTTTTAAGATGTCGTTGGAAAGCTTTTATCCTGTATATTTGCCAAAAAATATGAAAGATTGATATTTTTTAGTTTTTATAGTGAAAAAAATAAAAAACATGTTTTTCATAAAAAATACATTAAGAATGGGGTTTTACGAATTTCTTATTTTAAAGCAATTTTAGGCTGCATTTTTGTGGTTGTTCAAGAAATGCTTGATAGTAATTTGTAGGAAATTTAATTCTCTTTCAGAAAATCACCATCCACTTTGGTCAATTTTCTCACCGTTGATAAGTTATTTACAAAAAACCAAAAGCTACTACCAATTTATTTGCGTTGAAAATTCAGTTTGGAAAATCTTTGGGAAATCGAATCTGGAGTTTCACTGGACCGATTTTAATTTTTAAGATGTCGTTGGAAAGCTTTTATCCTGTATATTTGCCAAAAAATATGAAAGTTTGGTGTTTTTTTTAGTATTTATGGTGAAAAAATAAAGAAACATGTTTTTCATAAAAAATACATTGAGAACGGGGTTCTACGAATTTCTTATTTGAAAGCAATCTTTGGCTGCATTTATTGTGGTTGTTCAAAAAATGTTTGATAGTAATTTGTAGGAAATTTAATTCTCTTTCAGAAAATTATCATCCACTTTGGTCGATTTCCTCACCGTTGATAAGTTATTTACAAAAAACCAAAGCTACT
The DNA here is from genome assembly GCA_030545055.2 of Neoaliturus tenellus. Classification (NCBI taxonomy): domain Eukaryota; kingdom Metazoa; phylum Arthropoda; class Insecta; order Hemiptera; family Cicadellidae; genus Neoaliturus; species Neoaliturus tenellus. Next base: position 237,148,744 of record CM061533.1, read on the forward strand.
ACCAATTTATTTGCGTTGAATATTCAGTTTTGAAAATCTTTGGGAAATCGAATCTGGAGTTTCACTGGACCGATTTTAATTTTTAAGATGTCGTTGGAAAGCTTTTATCCTGTATATTTGCCAAAAAATATGAAAGTTTGATGTTTTTTAGTATTTATGGAGAAAAAATAACGAAACATGTTTTTCATAAAAAATACATTGAGAACGGGGTTTTACGAATTTCTTATTTGAAAGCAATTTTTGGCTGCATTTATTGTGGTTGTCCAAGAAATGCTTAATAGTAATTTGTAGGAAATTTAATTCTCTTTCAGAAAATCACCATCCACTTTGGTCGATTTCCCCACCATTTGTAAGTTATTTACAAAAAGCCAAAGCTACTACCAATTTATTTGCGTTAAAAATTCAGTTTTAAAAATCTTGGGGCAATCGAATCTGGAGTTTCACTGGACCGATTTTAATTTTTAAGATGTCGTTGGAAAGCTTTCATCCTGTAGATTTGCCAATAAAATATGAAAGTTTGATGTTTTTTAGTATTTATGGTGAAAAAATAAGGAAACATGTTTTCCATAAGATATACATTAAAAACGGGTTTTTAAGTTTTTTTTTTCATTTGAAGGCAATTTTTGGCTACTTTTACTGCGGTTATTTAAGAAATGCTTATTAGTAATTTGTAGGAAATTTAATTCTCTTTCAGAAAACTATCATTCACTTTGGTCCATTTCCTCATCGTTAAAAGGTTATTTACAAAAAACCAAAGCTACTACCAATTTGTTTACGTTGAAAAAATACTATGGTAGAGATATTTTTATTAAACTTTGTACAGCTAAATCTAGAGTACTGGACCGATTTTAATAATCTTTTAGGTGTTGTCCGAAAGCTTCGTCTGTGTTTATTTACTAAAAAATGTGAAAGTTTCATGTTTTTCTCAGCAGTTATGGTGAAAAAGTTAAAAAGATAAACATTTTCTTCCTTTAAACTGTGTCCATGAAACACATGTTATTAATTTAACAGCTGATTGATGCATTGTTGTGTCCTTGACTTTTCTTTGTTTACATTTTGATGTTTACATTTGGGATTTGTGGTTGTGAGTTCCTTACGTTTTGATGGCTTTTAAATAAAGTTATGTGATAAAGCAGTGTGTGGTTTTAAGCAGTATGTGATTTTTACAATCATAAATTAATTGTTATTTGAAAAACTAAACTAAATTAAATCAAACTAAATTACTATAAAACTGAACTAAATTAAATAATTACAAGTATAAATTTTTAATTGTTCTGAAAATGAATAATTTTACCATTTATAATATAGATCGCGACTGAAACTGTTTGTTTAGAAGTTTATCTTTTCTATGCCATTCAACACAATCTAAGTACGCTGAAATACGAACCAATTATTTTTCTCAAATAAAATTTTAATAATGAAAACAAACATTTTTTTTATTTCACCGAAAATAGCCTATAGGTACCATTTTTCTAGAGACCGTTGTATTTAACCACAACGGGCTTTGTTCCTAGTTCTTATAATAATTCAGTTTTGAAAATCTTGGCAGAATCGAATCTGGAGTTTCACTGGACCGATTTTAATTTTTAAGATGTCGTTGGAAAGCTCTCATCCTGTAAATTTGCCAAAAAATATGAAAGTTTGATGTTTTTTAGTATTTATGGTGAAAAAATAAAGAAACATGTTTTTCATAAAAAATACATTGAGAACGGGGTTCTACGAATTTCTTATTTGAAAGCAATTTTTGGCTGCATTTATTGTGGTTGTTCAAAAAATGTTTGATAATAATTTGTAGGAAATTTAATTCTCTTTCAGAAAATCACCATCCACTTTGGTCAATTTCCTCACCGTTGATAAGTTATTTACAAAAAACCAAAAGCTACTACCAATTTATTTGCGTTGAAAATTCAGTTTGGAAAATCTTTGGGAAATCGAATCTGGAGTTTCACTGGACCGATTTTAATTTTTAAGATGTCGTTGGAAAGCTTTTATCCTGTATATTTGCCAAAAAATATGAAAGTTTGGTGTTTTTTAGTATTTATGGTGAAAAAATAAAGAAACATGTTTTTCATAAAAAATACATTGAGAACGGGGTTCTACGAATTTCTTATTTGAAAGCAATTTTTGGCTGCATTTATTGTGGTTGTTCAAAAAATGTTTGATAGTAATTTGTAGGAAATTTAATTCTCTTTCAGAAAATTATCATCCACTTTGGTCGATTTCCTCACCGTTGATAAGTTATTTACAAAAAACCAAAGCTACTACCAATTTATTTGCGTTGAATATTCAGTTTTGAAAATCTTTGGGAAATCGAATCTGGAGTTTCACTGGACCGATTTTAATTTTTAAGATGTCGTTGGAAAGCTTTTATCCTGTATATTTGCCAAAAAATATGAAAGTTTGATGTTTTTTAGTATTTATGGAGAAAAAATAACGAAACATTTTTTTCATAAAAAATACATTGAGAACGGGGTTTTACGAATTTCTTATTTGAAAGCAATTTTTGGCTGCATTTATTGTGGTTGTCCAAGAAATGCTTAATAGTAATTTGTAGGAAATTTAATTCTCTTTCAGAAAATCACCATCCACTTTGGTCGATTTCCCCACCATTTGTAAGTTATTTACAAAAAACCAAAGCTACTACCAATTTATTTGCGTTAAAAATTCAGTTTTGAAAATCTTGGGGCAATCGAATCTGGAGTTTCACTGGACCGATTTTAATTTTTAAGATGTCGTTGGAAAGCTTTCATCCTGTAGATTTGCCAATAAAATATGAAAGTTTGATGTTTTTTAGTATTTATGGTGAATAAATAAGGAAACATGTTTTCCATAAGATATACATTAAAAACGGGTTTTTAAGTTTTTTTTTTTTTTCATTTGAAGGCAATTTTTGGCTACTTTTACTGCGGTTATTTAAGAAATGCTTATTAGTAATTTGTAGGAAATTTAATTCTCTTTCAGAAAACTATCATTCACTTTGGTCCATTTCCTCATCGTTAAAAGGTTATTTACAAAAAACCAAAGCTACTACCAATTTGTTTACGTTGAAAAAATACTATGGTAGAGATATTTTTATTAAATTTTGTACAGCTAAATCTAGAGTACTGGACCGATTTTAATAATCTTTTAGGTGTTGTCCGAAAGCTTCGTCTGTGTTTATTTACTCAAAAATGTGAAAGTTTCATGTTTTTCTCAGCAGTTATGGTGAAAAAGTTAAAAAGATAAACATTTTCTTCCTTTAAACTGTGTCCATGAAACACATGTTATTAATTTAACAGCTGATTGATGCATTGTTGTGTCCTTGACTTTTCTTTGTTTACATTTTGATGTTTACATTTGGGATTTGTGGTTGTGAGTTCCTTACGTTTTGATGGCTTTTAAATAAAGTTATGTGATAAAGCAGTGTGTGGTTTTAAGCAGTATGTGATTTTTACAATCATAAATTAATTGTTATTTGAAAAACTAAACTAAATTAAATCAAACTAAATTACTATAAAACTGAACTAAATTAAATAATTACAAGTATAAATTTTTAATTGTTCTGAAAATGAATAATTTTACCATTTATAATATAGATCGCGACTGAAACTGTTTGTTTAGAAGTTTATCTTTTCTATGCCATTCAACACAATCTAAGTACGCTGAAATACGAACCAATTATTTTTCTCAAATAAAATTTCAATAATGAAAACAAACATTTTTTTTATTTCACCGAAAATAGCCTATAGGTACCATTTTTCTAGAGACCGTTGTATTTAACCACAACGGGCTTTGTTTCTAGTTCTTATAATAATTCAGTTTTGAAAATCTTGGCAGAATCGAATCTGGAGTTTCACTGGACCGATTTTAATTTTTAAGATGTCGTTGGAAAGCTCTCATCCTGTAAATTTGCCAAAAAATATGAAAGTTTGATGTTTTTTAGTATTTATGGTGAAAAAATAAAGAAACATGTTTTTCATAAAAAATACATTGAGAACGGGGTTCTACGAATTTCTTATTTGAAAGCAATTTTTGGCTGCATTTATTGTGGTTGTTCAAAAAATGTTTGATAATAATTTGTAGGAAATTTAATTCTCTTTCAGAAAATCACCATCCACTTTGGTCAATTTCCTCACCGTTGATAAGTTATTTACAAAAAACCAAAAGCTACTACCAATTTATTTGCGTTGAAAATTCAGTTTGGAAAATCTTTGGGAAATCGAATCTGGAGTTTCACTGGACCGATTTTAATTTTTAAGATGTCGTTGGAAAGCTTTTATCCTGTATATTTGCCAAAAAATATGAAAGTTTGGTGTTTTTTAGTATTTATGGTGAAAAAATAAAGAAACATGTTTTTCATAAAAAATACATTGAGAACGGGGTTCTACGAATTTCTTATTTGAAAGCAATTTTTGGCTGCATTTATTGTGGTTGTTCAAAAAATGTTTGATAGTAATTTGTAGGAAATTTAATTCTCTTTCAGAAAATTATCATCCACTTTGGTCGATTTCCTCACCGTTGATAAGTTATTTACAAAAAACCAAAGCTACTACCAATTTATTTGCGTTGAATATTCAGTTTTGAAAATCTTTGGGAAATCGAATCTGGAGTTTCACTGGACCGATTTTAATTTTTAAGATGTCGTTGGAAAGCTTTTATCCTGTATATTTGCCAAAAAATATGAAAGTTTGATGTTTTTTAGTATTTATGGAGAAAAAATAACGAAACATGTTTTTCATAAAAAATACATTGAGAACGGGGGTTTACGAATTTCTTATTTGAAAGCAATTTTTGGCTGCATTTATTGTGGTTGTCCAAGAAATGCTTAATAGTAATTTGTAGGAAATTTAATTCTCTTTCAGAAAATCACCATCCACTTTGGTCGATTTCCCCACCATTTGTAAGTTATTTACAAAAAACCAAAGCTACTACCAATTTATTTGCGTTAAAAATTCAGTTTTGAAAATCTTGGGGCAATCGAATCTGGAGTTTCACTGGACCGATTTTAATTTTTAAGATGTCGTTGGAAAGCTTTCATCCTGTAGATTTGCCAATAAAATATGAAAGTTTGATGTTTTTTAGTATTTATGGTGAAAAAATAAGGAAACATGTTTTCCATAAGATATACATTAAAAACGGGTTTTTAAGTTTTTTTTTTTTTCATTTGAAGGCAATTTTTGGCTACTTTTACTGCGGTTATTTAAGAAATGCTTATTAGTAATTTGTAGGAAATTTAATTCTCTTTCAGAAAACTATCATTCACTTTGGTCCATTTCCTCATCGTTAAAAGGTTATTTACAAAAAACCAAAGCTACTACCAATTTGTTTACGTTGAAAAAATACTATGGTAGAGATATTTTTATTAAACTTTGTACAGCTAAATCTAGAGTACTGGACCGATTTTAATAATCTTTTAGGTGTTGTCCGAAAGCTTCGTCTGTGTTTATTTACTAAAAAATGTGAAAGTTTCATGTTTTTCTCAGCAGTTATGGTGAAAAAGTTAAAAAGATAAACATTTTCTTCCTTTAAACTGTATCCATGAAACACATGTTATTAATTTAACAGCTGATTGATGCATTGTTGTGTCCTTGACTTTTCTTTGTTTACATTTTGATGTTTACATTTGGGATTTGTGGTTGTGAGTTCCTTACGTTTTGATGGCTTTTAAATAAAGTTATGTGATAAAGCAGTGTGTGGTTTTAAGCAGTATGTGATTTTTACAATCATAAATTAATTGTTATTTGAAAAACTAAACTAAATTAAATCAAACTAAATTACTATAAAACTGAACTAAATTAAATAATTACAAGTATAAATTTTTAATTGTTCTGAAAATGAATAATTTTACCATTTATAATATAGATCGCGACTGAAACTGTTTGTTTAGAAGTTTATCTTTTCTATGCCATTCAACACAATCTAAGTACGCTGAAATACGAACCAATTATTTTTCTCAAATAAAATTTCAATAATGAAAACAAACATTTTTTTATTTCACCGAAAATAGCCTATAGGTACCATTTTTCTAGAGACCGTTGTATTTAACCACAACGGGCTTTGTTCCTAGTTCTTATAATAATTCAGTTTTGAAAATCTTGGCACAATCGAATCTGGAGTTTCACTGGACCGATTTTAATTTTTAAGATGTCGTTGGAAAGCTCTCATCCTGTAGATTTGCCAAAAAATATGAAAGTTTGATGTTTTTTAGTATTTATGGTAAAAAAATAAATAAAACATGTTTTCCATAAGAAATACATTGGAAACAGGTTTTTACGATTTTTTATTTGAAGGCAATTTTTGGCTGCCTTTATTGTGGTTATTAAAGAAATGCCTAAGAGTAATTTGAAGGAAATTTAATTCTCTTTCAGAAAATCACCATCCACTTTGGTCGATTTCCTCACCGTTCAAAAGTTATTTACAAAAAACCAAAGCTACTACCAGTTTTGTTTGCGTTTCCAAAATACTGAATTAAGTGAAATCTTTGGGAAATCGAATCTGGAGTTTCACTAAACCGATTTTAATTTTTAAGATGTCGTTGGAAAGCTTTTATCCTGTATATTTGCCAAAAAATATGAAAGATTGATATTTTTTAGTTTTTATAGTGAAAAAAATAAAAAACATGTTTTTCATAAAAAATACATTAAGAATGGGGTTTTACGAATTTCTTATTTTAAAGCAATTTTAGGCTGCATTTTTGTGGTTGTTCAAGAAATGCTTAATAGTAATTTGTAGGAAATTTAATTCTCTTTCAGAAAATCACCATCCACTTTGGTCAATTTCCTCACCGTTGATAAGTTATTTACAAAAAACCAAAGCTACTACCAATTTATTTGCGTTGAAAATTCAGTTTTGAAAATCTTTGGGAAATCGAATCTGGAGTTTCACTGGACCGATTTTAATTTTTAAGATGTCGTTGGAAAGCTTTTATCCTGTATATTTGCCAAAAATATGAAAGTTTGGTGTTTTTTAGTATTTATGGTGAAAAAATAAAGAAACATGTTTTTCATAAAAAATACATTGAGAACGGGGTTCTACGAATTTCTTATTTGAAAGCAATTTTTGGCTGCATTTATTGTGGTTGTTCAAAAAATGTTTGATAATAATTTGTAGGAAATTTAATTCTCTTTCAGAAAATCACCATCCACTTTGGTCGATTTCCTCACCGTTGATAAGTTATTTACAAAAAACCAAAGCTACTACCAATTTATTTGCGTTGAATTTTCAGTTTTAAAATCTTTGGGAAATCGAATCTGGAATTTCACTGGACCGATTTTAATTTTTAAGATGTCGTTGGAAAGCTTTTATCCTGTATATTTGCCAAAAAATATGAAAGTTTGATGTTTTTTAGTATTTATGGTGAAAAAATAAAGAAATACATTGAAAACGGGTTTTTAATTTTTTTAATTTGAAGGCAATTTTTGGCTGCTTTGATTGCGGTTATTCAAGAAATGCATATTAGTAATTTGTAGGAAATTTAATTCTCTTTCAGAAAATTACCATCCACTTTCGTCGATTTCCTCACCGTTTATAAGTTATTTACAAAAAACAAAGCTACTACCAATTTATTTGCGTTGAAAAACTTGGGGCAATCAAATCTAGAATTCCACTTTACCGATTTTAATTTTTTTTTATTTTAAGGCACTTTTTGGCTGCTTTGATTGTGGTTATTCAAGAAATGTTTTTTAGAAATTTGTAGGAAATTTAATTCTCTTTCAAAAAATTATCATCCACTTTGGTCGATTTCCTCACCGTTGATAAGTTATTTACAAAAAAACAAAGCTACTACCAATTTATTTGCGTTGAAAATTCAGTTTTGAAAATATTTGGGAAATCGAATCTGGAGTTTCACAGGACCGATTTTAATTTTTAAGATGTCGTTGGAAAGCTTTTATCCTGTATATTTGCCAAAAAATATGAAAGTTTGATGTTTTTTAGTATTTATGGTGAAAAAATAAAGAAACATGTTTTTCATAAAAAATACATTGAGAACGGGGTTTTACGAATTTCTTATTTGAAAGCAATTTTTGGCTGCATTTATTGTGGTTGTCCAAGAAATGCTTAATAGTAATTTGTAGGAAATTTAATTCTCTTTCAGAAAATCACCTTCCACTTTGGTCGATTTCCCCACCGTTTGTAAGTTATTTACAAAAAACCAAAGCTACTACCAATTTATTTGCGTTAAAAATTCAGTTTTGAAAATCTTGGGGCAATCGAATCTGGAGTTTCACTGGACCGATTTTAATTTTTAAGATGTCGTTGGAAAGCTTTCATCCTGTAGATTTGCCAATAAAATATGAAAGTTTGATGTTTTTGTAGTATTTATGGTGAAAAAATAAGGAAACATGTTTTCCATAAGATATACATTAAAAACGGGGTTTTAAGTTTTTTTTTTTCATTTGAAGGCAATTTTTGGCTACTTTTACTGCGGTTATTTAAGAAATGCTTATTAGTAATTTGTAGGAAATTTAATTCTCTTTCAGAAAACTATCATTCACTTTGGTCCATTTCCTCATCGTTAAAAGGTTATTTACAAAAAACCAAAGCTACTACCAATTTGTTTACGTTGAAAAAATACTATGGTAGAGATATTTTTATTAAATTTTGTACAGCTAAATCTAGAGTACTGGACCGATTTTAATAATCTTTTAGGTGTTGTCCGAAAGCTTCGTCTGTGTTTATTTACTCAAAAATGTGAAAGTTTCATGTTTTTCTCAGCAGTTATGGTGAAAAAGTTAAAAAGATAAACATTTTCTTCCTTTAAACTGTGTCCATGAAACACATGTTATTAATTTAACAGCTGATTGATGCATTGTTGTGTCCTTGACTTTTCTTTGTTTACATTTTGATGTTTACATTTGGGATTTGTGGTTGTGAGTTCCTTACGTTTTGATCGCTTTTAAATAAAGTTATGTGATAAAGCAGTGTGTGGTTTTAAGCAGTATGTGATTTTTACAATCATAAATTAATTGTTATTTGAAAAACTAAACTAAATTAAATCAAACTAAATTACTATAAAACTGAACTAAATTAAATAATTACAAGTATAAATTTTTAATTGTTCTGAAAATGAATAATTTTACCATTTATAATATAGATCGCGACTGAAACTGTTTGTTTAGAAGTTTATCTTTTCTATGCCATTCAACACAATCTAAGTACGCTGAAATACGAACCAATTATTTTTCTCAAATAAAATTTCAATAATGAAAACAAACATTTTTTCTATTTCACCGAAAATAGCCTATAGGTACCATTTTTCTAGAGACCGTTGTATTTAACCACAACGGGCTTTGTTCCTAGTACAGTATTATAAATTATATTGGAACATTATAAATATTCCAAAGGAAGCTAGGCCTATGGAATGATAACGTGACGGCAACAAGGCGCTGGTGACATTCGCAACAATGCACGCCCGGGTCTGGCCGGATGGGTTTTGTTCAATCCGGTGGCTCCGATACTGATTGTTAAAATTCACCCGCTCGCTGATTGGAAATCAAGTTTCCACTGTTCTTAATCCGCAGATTGCATTTTAGAATTTTCAGTTTATCTGCATATATTAAATCAGCAATCGGTTCTGTTTGAATTCGAAACCATTAAAATATGCATTTGATTAAATTCGAATACAGTACCAGTAAATGTAGAATACGCATGACATAAGACAATTTGAAACATTTTCTTATGTCATGTGTAAACATTCATTAAAAAAACAATCACTATTTTTTTTTTTTAATTATGAAACATTCCATATCTCGAATGAAGTAACAGGACTAAAGCAAGCTACAATATTAAGTTTATTAGTGTTTAGTAAAGCAAACACAAGATAACATTTCAAATATTTAGGCGTACTAATTATTTAAATTTTGTTTCCTAACCCCCAAAAAATCGAATTAAAATTAGAAAAGATAAATAAATATAAACGATTGAAGTTTTCGTTGATGATGTAGGAGTTTTAAACACAAGTAGTCCATACTACATGAGGATTGTAAACATCAATGAAATATAAAAAAAACAATATTGAGTCAAAGGGAATATTCCTTAACATTGTGAAATATTTGTATCAATTGTAATCTAAACGTATATAAGGGAAAGCCCCACTCAATTATTGACTCACTCATTCATCACTAATTCTGCAACTTCCCGACTAGCTATAGAGTGCTGAAATTTGGTATAATCATTCTTTAGGCTTAAATTAGGAAAGTCTGACTATTTACATATTAATATTCACAAAGGGCTACTAGACCTAGACATTAATATTACTAGGGCCCTAGATATCCTCAAAGTTACCATGTTATTCTTATGGAAGCAACATTTTTGTATTCTAACATATGATAACTTAAAGGATCATTAATTTTATAAACACCTGTTCCCATTTAAATTATTGAGGGGAGATTGGTACTGTATATATAAAAAAAAAACTTGACGATAGTATAGACGCGCCGAGTGAGCGAAGCGAACAAGTTAAACCTGACGGAGAGTGAGCAGAGCGAACGATCTAAACCTGAAGGGCAAACAACTTATCTGGTTGACATTGCGAAGCATGCCGGGTTAACTAGTATTTTAATAAAAGTAATGTAATAAAAGAAAATTTTTTTATAAATGAATATTGTTATTCTTTTATATATAAGCTTTTAGTACATACGGATTGTAACTTATCAATCAATGAACCATTTTCAAAAGATGAATTAAATATACAAATTTGTATTAGGCTACAGGTACCCTAGTGAATTAATCTCTTAAATGCAATTGCAATTGCTTTTAACAAATTGTATTTAATTGCAATTACAACAGAGTTCAATTGGACCTACATTAAAAAGAATAGAAATAAAAATTATAGGCCTAATCAACTTAGAAAACCTTTTCAAATAGTCCTTATTTTCGATTCTGTCCAGTGATTGAAAGTTTCAATTCAATAAGTGACCCACTTTTTGAAATACTAATGGATTAGCAAGTAATTCCACTGAGAAATTAAAACTGTTTTCAAAAACACTAAAAAGGTTAATATTTTCAAAATAAAACCAACCCTGTTCAACTGGGGATCCATCTGAAAAAGGTATTGAATCGAACTGGGTGATTGTGATGTATTGAATAAAACCGGCGAAATCCAATGATTGGAGATGTATTCAAAGGCGACGGAACAAAACTGGAATCCCAGGCGCCTTTGACATCACGATTGAGCAGTTGACGGTGTTCTACAGTGGAACATGTTTGACCGGGCGACTTTATTACGAACTAAAAAATTCCAAAAGTAATGCCATAAGTAGGCCTTTAAAATATCAGGTTAGTCACATTTACTATTCAATGTGCAATGAAAACAACGCAACCCCTGCTCTATCTAATTGAATAAAGTTTATTTTCCGTTTCTCCTTTTAGGCTACACCTCCAGAAGAATGGTTTTAACACACCGGACCTTGCTGTAGGGTAGACTGTTATTGAACGGCCGATCGGTTATTTTGTAGTAGGCCTAAATTAAAGTAAAATACAGAATGATTACTAAGCATAATTTTATACATTATTTGTTAATATCTTTTTCAAATATGTGTTCACAGTCTCATTTATTACTATTTTTAATTTAATTAATGGTAAATTTAAAACATTATAAATTTTGTATGAATTGTTTATCTATCAGTAAAATATGATAGGATAAAAGACCAACCGTTCAGATTTGACATTTGTAAGTTTTACACACTTAAAATGAGAATTTCATATAGGACGAAGAAGCAAATTAAATGGGAGTAGAAACAAATTTTGTTAAAAATTTCTAGGCAGACATTATGAAGAGTGCAGTAACAAGTTGTACAACATTTCTTTCCTTTATTAAAACAAAGAGTAGCGTCCGTTTAATCGCAGCAACTGAAATTACACGTTCGTAACCCTCATTCGGCTATAGTAATTAATGCCTTCCATTCGTTATTGCCGAAATTCTCAAACATCGCTTTTCTTATACATATTAATATATATTAATCTTTATACATATTAAGGCCCTGCCATTGATAGCTGTTTACAAAACTACAAAAAAATTGTATGTATATAAAGTTTTTTTTGACAAACTATTCTTAGCCAATGGATTGATGGGGAATAATATAGTTTCCGTAAATCCAATCGATTCAGATGACTGACTTGGAAAGTGACAGATTTTTTTCAATAAAGTATTTCAAAAAATGACTATGATCAATTTTTTACCGGAATGAACCGAAATATTTACAGTCTACATATTAAATTAATAGGGGTATTTTTTATGGCGATTTGTTTATAACAGTAAAATTTTTAAAAGTATTGTTTGAAATGAGGCGAATTGTGTATAAAAAATGAAGTCATAAATAATAGAAGTGAATCCAACTGGGGCGCTGCAATGCCCTACGAGGGCGTGGGAGGCAATCCCGATGAGTTTCTTCCATAAAAGTACTGTTAATCGGGAAACGCAATAACTTCTTTTTTTACTATCAGAAAGTTATGGTTCATAGCTTTAAATATAAGTTTCATCAGGACGGTTACCTTCTAAAGATTTGTTACAGTCATTTAAAAAATACTTTACAAAGAATCTATCTCACAAAATATGGTAAGTTTAATAAAAAATCAAATATAATTAATTTTGAACAGATCGGACGAAAATAAAGATGTTAGGCCTCTAGGTAAGAACAAATTTAACATTGTTGTTTGGGATATTTCCCATAATACCGCCATGTTATTTTATTAACCAACATGTTGTATTATTTTCACCATATTGTTTTATTAACAAGCCCCAACATGTTGTTTTATTATCACCATGTTGGTTTGTTGGTTTATTAATTAACATGGTGGCACTCCAACCTGACAGAGGTATCAAACATCCAAGTATCACTCAGTAAATCGAATCAAGATGGCGACCACCTGGATGCGCAACTGTTACGCCCCAGACGCTCCAGCGATGTTGGGGCTGTGATTAATTAATTAGCAGAATTTTCGGAATGTTTACAAATATTTACCTGTTTGAATATGGGCTACGTTGGTAATTAATTATGAGAAAGTCAAACGGTTTCATTCAAATTGTTTGCGTTGCTCGGTTTGTGATTAAGCTAAAAATAAAAGAAATACTAGTCAATATCGTTCATTAATTACCGTATATTAATCTGGTTCTGTTGCATCACTGTACTATTATTAAGGTCCTGCTAAATACAGTATCTAGATAATTAATAAATTTACTGTCAATAACATTTTACTTTCAAACTTTTGCTAAAAAATAAAAAAATAAAAAACTAAACTATTGTTATAAAAAATAATCGCGTGGTAAAATTATAAAAACTTTTATAGCTAAATTAACAACTGAAATACACTGAAATGGGGAATTCATTTTGAAGTACAATGAGAAATGAAACTACTTTCAAAGGGATTTCATAAAACAATAAAAGTAGAAATCTAGTTCTATTATTCTGTTTAGAAAGGAACCGTATAAATAAGCTGGGAAGTCGGATGACCAAGTTTACTTGACTAATTACAGTTATTTAAAGTGTGTTAAACGTGAGATGTTTTCACAATAAACAATGAGTATTTCCGTAGATATGCAAACTCTGCTTTTCTACACAGATTTCTCGCAAGAAAATTAATTGTTGCAATTAATTAGGTGTGTTTAAAACGGACTCCGATAAGTTTAATTAGAGGGAGCCGTGTAGATGAAACGATACTACTGTCTACCACAGACCGGTTGAATTTTAATTAGTTCTGAACCTCAGATTAATTTATGAAAGAAATTCTGAGTGGTTTTATAGCTGGGTTTCATTAGATATTCATACGAACTTTAATTTTTTTCATAATAATTCCTAGCAATGATCCCCGTTTCAAAACATAACCTGGGAAAATTCAAATGATTAAGTGAATCTGAAACTCTATATATTTATACGCAAGCATGTTTCGTTTCCTCCTTTTTTTCCCAGCTTGTGTGCATCGTATGATAAATCCGCACTCACCGTTAGGAAGGTATAGTCCTGTAGATGAGCAGAATCACATTCCAATTCACATCGGACTCCAGGGCTACGCCCCACAGGCATTCAAAGTTCCAATGTTAATCTTATGGAGAAAGGAGAATTGAATGAATCATTAGACAGCTGTTGTAAAAACAACTGCTAGAAAATTAAGAAGAATAGATGTTTTAGTTCTAAAATGTTTTTAAGCTTCTTGGGTCCAGATCAACTAAATTTTGATCGAATTTCGATCAGGAGTCGATTTCTAGTATAAACTATTGCATTAAACTATAATTAATACTAGTTAATTAATAGACTAAACTATTGCATTAGTATATAATTGCATTTTTTGCATTAAAAATTTTTATACTCCTAAATCCTTTACTGTACTACTTTTATAAAGATTGTTTTCTGCGGATTAAACGTTTTTTATTTTTCCAAACTTTTTTTAAAGTTAACTCCTTTTTTCCTTCACTAAAACAATTATTACTCAATATATTGGCCAACTCAGAACTATAGCATTCAATGCAGAGGTTGCACCTGACTATAACAAAACACTATATCTTTGTGTTTACATGTAGTTTATTTTTGAATGTATCATAATTACACATAATTGGGACCACCTTATGTTGCTGCATGTCCAGTGTTCAATGTTTCATAGACTCCTCTGGTGGCGGGGGCCCCCTTCTGCTGTTGTATGTCCAGTATTCAATGTTTCATAGACTCCTCTGGTGGCGGGGGCCCCCTTCTGCTATTGTATGTCCAGTATTCAATGTTTCATAGACTCCTCTGGTGGCGGGGGCCCCCTTCTGTTGCTGCATGTCCAGTGTTCAATGTTTCATAGACTCCTCTGGTGGCGGGGGCCCCCTTCTGTTGCTGTATGTCCAGTATTCATTGTTTCATAGACTCTTCTGGTGGCGGGGGCCCCCTTCTGTTGCTGTATGTCCAGTGTTCAATGTTTCATAGACTCCTCTGGTGGCGGGGGCCCCCTTCTGTTGCTGTATGTCCAGTGTTCACTGTTTCATAGACTCCTCTGGTGGCGGGGGCCCCCTTCTGTTGCTGCATGTCCAGTGTTCAATGTTTCACAGACTCCTCTGGTGGCGGGGGCCCCCTTCTGTTGCTGTATGTCCAGTGTTCAATGTTTCATAGACTCCTCTGGTGGCGGGGGCCCCCTTCTGTTGCTGTATGTCCAGTGTTCAATGTTTCATAGACTCCTCTGGTGGCGGGGGCCCCCCTTCTGTTGCTGTATGTCCAGTGTTCAATGTTTCATAGACTCCTCTGGTGGCGGGGGCCCCCTTCTGTTGCTTTATGTCCAGTGTTCAATGTTTCATAGACTCCTCTGGTGGCGGGGGCCCCCTTCTGTTGCTGTATGTCCAGTGTTCAATGTTTCATAGACTCCTCTGGTGGCGGGGGCCCCCTTCTGTTGCTGTATGTCCAGTGTTCAATGTTTCATAGACTCCTCTGGTGGCGGGGGCCCCCTTCGGTTGCTGTATGTCCAGTGTTCAATGTTTCATAGACTCCTCTGGTGGCGGGGGCCCCCTTCTGTTGCTATATGTCCAGTGTTCAATGTTTCATAGACTCCTCTGGTGGCGGGGGCCCCCTTCTGTTGCTGTATGTCCAGTGTTCAATGTTTCATAGACTCCTCTGGTGGCGGGGGCCCCCTTCGGTTGCTGTATGTCCAGTGTTCAATGTTTCATAGACTCCTCTGGTGGCGGGGGCCCCCTTCGGTTGCTGTATGTCCAGTGTTCAATGTTTCATAGACTCCTCTGGTGGCGGGGGCCCCCTTCTGTTGCTATATGTCCAGTGTTCAATGTTTCATAGACTCCTCTGGTGGCGGGGGCCCCCTTCTGTTGCTGTATGTCCAGTGTTCAATGTTTCATAGACTCCTCTGGTGGCGGGGGCCCCCTTCTGTTGCTGTATGTCCAGTGTTCAATGTTTCATAGACTCCTCTGGTGGCGGGGGCCCCCCTTCTGCTGTTGTATGTCCAGTGTTCAATGTTTCATAGACTCCTCTGGTGGCGGGGGCCCCCCTTCTGTTGCTATATGTCCAGTGTTCAATGTTTCGACTCCTCTGGTGGCGGGGGCCCCCTTCTGTTGCTGTATGTCCAGTGTTCAATGTTTCATAGACTCCTCTGGTGGCGGGGGCCCCCCTTCTGTTGCTGTATGTCCAGTGTTCAATGTTTCATAGACTCCTCTGGTGGCGGGGGCCCCCTTCTGTTGCTGTATGTCCAGTGTTCAATGTTTCATAGACTCCTCTGGTGGCGGGGGCCCCCTTCTGTTGCTGTATGTCCAGTGTTCAATGTTTCATAGACTCCTCTGGTGGCGGGGGCCCCCCTTCTGTTGCTATATGTCCAGTGTTACATGTCTCGCAGACTTCCTGTGTTTTTTTTCTAAAGATTTAATTTTAATTTCAAATTTAGTATCACAAGACCGAAAGTTTTAAAGATCCAATGGTTTATAAATTAATTACCATGGCAACAAAATGTTTATTGTAAATTATTGGTTTATACATTTTAATAGACTGATTTTGCCATTTTTAATATAAAAAAATGATTAAATATAATCATAGTAAACCGAATTTAAATACAAAAAATTGCTTTTAGTTAAAATTCATAAAAGTATTCGTTTTTTAAAACTTTTATATGTGAAATTCTTTTATTAATAAAAATGGCTAGTAAAAATTCTAGGAAATGTCAATTTAGAATCGTAAACTTTTGAAAGAATCTTAATGTAAGTTGTTTTTGAGGAGATTGATGATTAGTTTGGATAGGTTGAAGAAGAAAAATATTAAATCTAATCGTCAGAAGGAAGTAATACAGCACAGCTATTGAATGGCGACGTAATTATAAACTATTTTTTTTTTTATATATATAAAAAAAACGTATAAATACGGTAAGGTATACCGTATATGTTTACAAATAAAATATAGCAACTAAACTCTACCACAGACCGTTGTAATTTGTATTTCTGTATTTGTATTTCTCCATTTTTAAATCCACGTGCGGTCATGACGCACGTGATGACCGGTAGCTTTAGCTAAGTATAAAATAAGGGGGAACCGTCAGGTCCCTGGGGATGTAGGTTGTGGGGGATGATAATTATTAATTAATCTCAAGTAAATTTGTCGTTCTGTTAAGTAACTCAGCTACATGAGTAATAAAAAGTTCATAAAAGTAATAAATAGTAATAAAAGTACAGCTACATGAGTAAATAAAAAGTATGCTTTAACAACCTGTAGATTCCACGTGATGAATTGTCTAGAGGGATGTTATACTAGATTAAATATGTTTACCAGGCAAGACTATTGAACGAAAAGTGAGTCATACGAATTTCAATAAATGTAACAACACGTCTCCCTAAAAGATTATCAAGTAACAATATAGTATTTCGACAATATTTTGGTGTCATAAATAAGCTATATTTCAGTAAGCGCATGACTCTAGATTTGTTAAAGCTATTCAATAAACTACAGTATATAGATATGTTCGTTGAAAGTCATTCAGTGAAATGAGAAAAAGATTGGGTATATAAAATGGAAATGTAAAATTGTTTGTGGCATGCCAGTTTTGAGTGAGGCCACGAAGTTAGAATGTAAGCCCCACGGTGGGCGGGTTAGGGGATAGGGAGAAGGGAGAAGGGGGTTGGGGTTAAAGGGCTCAGCGATTTGCAAGTGAAGGTGATTTTAGCTATCAAGGTGATTGCTGCAGCCACTGGGCGAGACGACCTCTTGGCTCTCCCGGCGAGGCGGCGAAGAAAAAGCGGGACACCCGGTAAATTCGCAACCTTCCTGAATACCTATTGATGTTCATGGTAAAACGCAAGTCATCAATTAACTCAATTTTATTTTATTTTGCAGGATTTTAACAAGAACACGGTCCCTTGAGGTAGAACGTCCCTAGTTCGTTCGGTATTGAACAATTCTTAACTGATGTAGTAGGTACCTAAAATGTATAACCAATTCAGGCAATGACATTTAAATAAAACATTTTAATCCTTTGAAGTGAACGGGAATATTTCTAGATTAGGAATTTAACAATGCGGTCTTTAGTAGCCTATATTGTTGACCACAATATAATACATTTATTTATGTTCTCTTTGATTTGTTTCACTTCTTTGACTTCTCTCTATTAAATTAAACAGATAAGTATATAGGTAATACTATTAGAATAAATATAGCACTTTACTTAAAAAAAAAAAAAAAAAAAAAAAAAAAAAAAAAAAAAAAAAACATTAAAACCGTTATTAATGTTTTCTGATGTGTCAGCAACAGATAAATATTTACTCTGCACCAGCAAATATGTAGTAGAACTATTTTACAAAAGCAATATCATCATGTATCGTGTCGAGTATGTAAATGACCAACGAGAGCGGCTGTGTTTATACACCAACCCATTAACCTTTAGGATACAGTATACATAGGTGAATCATCGACCAGTTTAGGACAGTCAAGGACAAAAGACGATCACCTTCACGTATCGATCAAGCTGCGGACTGTGCAATCATCTGGGACCGACAAAAAATCGTATATTCTAAAACAACCACTGTTTGTACTGGTAAGATTTTTTCATCCGAGAGTTTTATTTTATTTTTAATTAAAAAACAGTGTTTTTGCTACAAGAAATTTATTGGAGCTTGGCTCATGACTGGGAAACATTTCGATTACCGTCCTTCAGGTCTTCAAAGTTCCCATGTTATTGTTATAGAAATGTTTTTTTTACCTATATTAAATGTAACAAAAATCACCCGATAACTGTAGAAATAAACCAAGTTGTTACATTTGTAACCTGTGGTTCATTAAATTTAAACTAGAGAGAAACACTCTGGTCTGGTGAGTGAATGAAGCGAACGAGCTCACAAGTAGACCTACTACAAGTATACCGAAAAAGTGCTCAGCACAACCGGTACTATTTCATTAAAACATAAAGTTATTCCTTCCAGCAGTTAACCAGGAATTTTGATTTGTTGTATACTTTGCACAGCTACATAACATATTGTAATGTTTACAAAAGTATGCTTTAACAACCTGTGAATTCCACTTGCTGAACAAACATCACAATTAAATTTACATTAAAATTAAATTACTTTACTTTATTTCATCATTAAAGCAATATTTAATCAATTTAAAATTTGTATTTGTATTTGTTCATAAAATCAATAATTACAACCGCTATTATGGTTTGTATGTACCGCAATACACATCTATCAACAAAGTTGCATTCTTAAGTTTGAAGGCGTTATAAAAGAGTGGTGTTTCGTTGAAAACTACAGAAAAATCTACTAACAGTTAGATACTCTTTATGACGTTACTCTATCTAATTACATTATTTTTAATAAGCAGATGAGTTTTTTTTTTTAGATTTTAAATTATTAACTGTATAACTCACTACAGTATGAGTACAAATAAACTCCATCATATCAAAATTTGTATTAATATGTGTTTAACGTAAAGAAAGATTGTTGTAGTATAGGGCGTATAAATAGAGTGTAGTAGCCCTATTGAGTGAATAAAAACATCTAAAGCCGTGTTCTCTTTAGAATTCTCAAAATTGACATCGTTTGTTAAATTCATAAACGAAGCACAACTATACGAGTCGTGGAGAAATTAAATAAACGAAGCCAAAAAAATTTGATATAGGGGAAATTAACGAAAAATCCATAATGGTGGAACAAGATCTCATGTGTAATACAGCAGACAAAATAAGTTGTTGAATGCTGTAAAGAAGGTTAGAGGTAGGAGAGTTAGATCACAAGATTAACTACTAAACAATGCATTTGAGATGGCGTTCTATCTCCCAGCGAAGCTGACTACCGAAGGAATATCATGTATATAATCCTCTGAAAGTAAATTAAGAAAATAACCGTACGGATTATTAAATTTGCTCCTTATACAATTTTTTAAAAATGTTAAACATTTTTTTACTTACACTAAAACCAAAATAACATAAACTAAACTAGTAAAAACTGTGTTAAAAATCTTATTTCAAGTTAGCTAATGAAACCCCTCTTAAGACGCAAAATTAAGTGCAACTCCAAACACGCTAAAATAGAAAGAATGAAAAAGTCATTCTTTGTTCAGAGTGAATGCGTGTTCATTCCAAAAGAATGAAAAGTAACTCGTGAAAGAACGGAAAACCTCCACTCTTTCTAAAGAGTGAAAATATCCACTATTTAAATAAATGGATTTTCACCTTTTCAATAGATGGTTTCTCAGTCACTCTATCAAAGAGTGATTTCCTTACAGAATCAGAAGACCGCCATCTTTAACGGGTCCGGAACAGTTTTATATCCGTTATTTATATTAAGTATTGGGAAACGTTTTGTGTGTTTGAATGGCTATGGCTAAAACTTCAAGTTAGCTCTGAAATCAATCATCGAAAGCATTCACCTCCAAAAAAATCTTCCTCCCCGGCATTGGTGTCACGTCACGACGGCGTTTCTTTCCAGAAGTTTCCTTCCTCAATAGCAAGCACAACTAGGTAAGTTTAGATGAAGTAATTTAGTTCTATATGCTAACATACTCTATTATTAACAGGATATTGTGTAGTATACAAGACTGAGAATCACTTATAATGAAGACAAAGCCACCTTACCTTTGTACACTTTGTCTTGTAGGTTATCATCGAGGTTCAGTTCAGTGGGTTTTAATAGAATAATATTAACATAAATAACAAAATAAAGGACAAATTTTAACTAAGTTAATGTAGCCTAAAACATCATCAAAGAACAACACAAAATAAACTAGCTAAGTTTATTTTGTATGTGTACCTATTTTGAGTAATTGTGAGAAGACTTCATTTGATAGGTTAGGTTAGGTTAGCCTAAAATGGTTTGACACAAGTGCTTCCAAATACGAATCAGAAAGGTACTTTTTATTTAGTCTATGGAGGAAATGAGTTATGCATTTTAAATTTTTCTTAAAACCATTGATTTGTTGTTATAGCCTTAACATCGCGGTCCATAAAAGTGATGGAGGTTTACTGTTGGACTGTTATTATAATCCATTTCTTACCTCAATTTATCTTTGATGAATCTATTGTTTTCATCGCATAATTTTAATCACTAAATTGAAATTTTAACATCGATAATAATGGTGGAGGAGGATAACTAAGTTCCGCCAATTAATGGATGGCTATTAATCTAGGCCTTATAATAAAAATTTTTTATTTTGTTAATTTTCTGTAAACTTTACCATGGATGGTATTACAACTGTTGGGTAATCACAATAAAGAGATCTTATTTTTTATTGATTGAGCTGTATAGCCTAGGCCTAGTAAGTTCACCTGATGATGTGGTAGGTAATATCAAACTAGCACGCCTAGTGATATGTAAATTATTCACCAGTAGGCCTATAGGTGTAGCAGGTTAAATAATTGGATAAAAGGTAGTCTAGTAAAACTAAGGTGCCATTCAGTAAGCTTCCTACGTGTGATTCAGTCAGCCGTATACATATACCTTTGGAGATTATAAATCGAGTCATTTGATAACTCTATCTTAACGTAGGCCTAACATATCCAAACTTCGATATCTCACATAAATCATAGCCCAAGAGAGTGTAGTAAAACTTAGGGTGCAGTTTATGATGCGTCCTACGATTGATTAATTTAACCCTCCGAGCATTATTCGGCGAAACTTCATTATCCGACTCCGCGGTTATTATCGATGTGAAAAATTCGATATTGCCATTATTCGATACTTGTAATTGTTTGAGTTAAGATATGTGTAACACAATCAATCATATGATAGTTTATTTACAATAACACAAATGTATCATAATAATAATCTAACCTAACAATCTAACCGTAAACCTCGTCACTTTTATTGACAGTGATGTTTATAGCAACAAAATGAATAGTGTTTGGAAACATTTAAAATGCATATTCCTTTAATACAATAGCAAAATAATACCTTTCTGATTCGTATTGGCAGCATTTGTGTGACGCCATTTTAGGTCTAACATAGTCTGCTTCTTCTCACAATAATTAAGATACACAAACTTGGGTAGTTTATTTTGAGTTGTTCTTTGATAATGTTGTAGGTTATGTTAGCTTAAAATTTGTTTTTGTTATTTACTTGTTTGCATTACATTTGTTTTATAGTTAAAAGGTATGTTTAATTATATTTGAACAAAACTAAATCAGGTGATAAAATCGTAATCGTATGGTGTAATTATATTATCGATAAATATTATTGCAATATCGCCATTTTCACATCGATAATAACCGCGGAGTCGGTGGATTCGGACGGAGTTTTGCCCATTACTATTTTGCCTTATCGATATCGGGGAATATCCGATTTATATCGTTCCTTAGCACTTGTTGGGTGAAAGGCGAAGCACGATATATCGTTTCTTAGCATTTCTCGGGGGAAAAGTCGAGTAACAATATGTCGTTCATAGCACTGAAAGGGTTAAATATACAGACACTCCCATATAGGCCTATAAATCATTTTTTATATCCTTACCATAGTTGTTGATTATGGTAACAGCCATTGGAAATTCGCTGAATAAACAGTTCTGCCGCGACAATACTTTTAAATATTATTAAGATTTTAGGCATAAAAGCGCAAGTAGTAAAATCGGACACAAAATATTATTAACAATTTCATCCTGTCATTTATTAAAAAACTGGCACTTAAGAATTCTTGGCTAGGCCTATGCTCTTATATTTCCCTTATCTAGAATAAAAGATTAATTCAGATACCAGGTTGTTACAATTAGTAGTCTGCTGTGTATTGTTTATTCAGGGCCCCGCTTAATCATGCTACTTGACCGTCTTGTCAGCCGAGCCATGTGAAGTCTTGCGTCAACACCTGTGATATCTTCGTGTTGCCTTCTGAGGTCTTTCATGGATCTTCACAGGTTTTTGTCAGAAGGTATTGAGCCTTTATGTTTTGAAAAGATATATTTTTTGTACCGCTATAAAGGGTGTTGGTCTCTTTAATGGAAATTATTATGATGTAGTTTTATTGGGAAGATGTTACACCCTGTTGGAATTTATAATTTTCCAATTGTCATGAAAAATTATTGGTTCAACATATGTTACCACTTTGTAAAATTTGTTTGCTTGCTTAGTTCTGGAGTAAGTCCAGACACAGTAGTTTTATATTTGTTAATTTATGCAGTATACCACTGGTCTGCTTCTTTTCTAAAGATTTATACAAATCTGTTAATAAATTATTAACTACAAAAAGATTTTTAGTATGTTTTTTAGTGAAGATTTTTCAGGAAATATTTGGCTAGAGTGTCATGTTTATGTATTTTGTCAAATGACTCACCGTGTAACACCATGTCCTATAAAATGTAATATCAAAAGCTACCCCAGATGAGTCCCTACTTTCAAAAGCCATGTGATTCAAAAGTAATTTAAAAGTACGGTGGTTGTTAGAAGAATTAGGCCTATGTCATTTTGTCCGACCGTTAAACTTAATGTTACAGTCCTCATTTGTTTTTTGTAGTTTTTGTCACACTCATTGAAATTAAATATTGGAGTGTAGCCTAACTTATACAGTGTAAGTCAAGTAGGGTTGTGCGAATATTCGAACTTCGAATAATTTTGAATAGAATATTGCGATAATTCATTCGATTCGAAATTCCAGGAAATATTTGAAGTTCGAACCGAATAGATTGATTCGTTCGAATAGCTCGCCGGTGACCCGAAAACGCTAATGATGCTCAACGGCTAGTTGTAATTTTTAAAACAAACGTTTGAATGAACAAATCTGCTTATAGTGTAAAGCAGAAATATTATTTAAATGCAATGAATGGCTCAACAATTATTAACATGTTTATTGACAAAAACGAACCAGTAACAGTAGTTCTGAGTTTCCAGTGTTGCCACGCGTCAACCAGTAGTGCAATAGGCCTACTCAAAATTATAAAATGATTGCATTTTTTTTTTATAAAGAAGGGTTTACTTAATCTTTGGTATAGTATTGCTATCTTTTGCTAGCTACAACTTTGTATAGTCGATCTACAAATTAACATTGACTAAAAGTTGATACTTCGCGCATGTTGTAATCCGGCGGTGGATAGGGCTAGGCCTATATTGTGAATCAAAACTTTACATACTCTGTGTCAGCCAAGCCAAGTCAGGACGGACTAAAAATTCAAATGACGCTCGCATTTATTTTATCTCATTTGCTGTGTTGTTGACTTGTTTTACTTCTCGGCGGTTTGGCAGTAATGTTTAGTTTTTTATTGTTGTAACTAAATTATTGTGATTGTGTTGTGACTTAGGAAAAATAAGTTGGCTGCTAAACCTTTAGTGGTTTTATCCACATATCTTGGAAAAAAACACTTTATTCTGACCCAATAATGTGGAATACAGTTTTGTGAAATGCTCATATTTTAAATTCTACATGCCTGAATTTCATTGTCAATCTCAGTTAAAATAAATGATAAAAGAAATTTCAACATTACTATTCGATTCAAAACCAAAAATCACTATTTGCACACCTCTAAAGTCAAGTCATCTAACCTGGCCTCAGATTCCAGAAATAACCCATTTGATCACCGACTTAATTTTCAACGGTTGAAATAGACACGGCCGACACGGATAACTGGTTCCCAAATACAATCGCTAAAATATTTTATTTCAAAAGTCGATTTCCTAACAGTTCCGTTTCAGACGCCTTTTGAAATATTGAGATCGTGTACAGTTTGAATTTGTTTCTAATTAATATTGCTCCTCTAATTAAAATTGTTTTTCCTCCTCATAAAGAAGATTAACTTATATAGGTATTCTTTTTTCAGGATTTGGGCGAAGACCTGCGGACTCCACACATCTTCCTTTTATTTCTACCGTCTCACAGCAACTGAAGATGAGTGCATCTAATGGCTGAAGAATCATGAAGACTTTGGAATAGTGTTTGGTTTTAGTGTCAAGAAGTTCTGTGCAGTGATTTAGTATGGAATTTTTCCAGTCTAACTCATATTGTGTTAAGTGTAAATTTTATTGGATTAATGTAGGCCTACCAGGATATAAGGTACCGTATGTAAGGTATGAAACTTTAAATTCATTAGGCTCATAGGAAATATTGTTAGGCCTATTAAATTAGGGCTTAGAAGTTCAAATCCCATAAAGTTATTGTAAATTTGCCATCCATAGAATAATTTTAGATACACATGTGCAAGTTATTCAAAATGAAAAGTAAGGCAGTAACCTACATTTCGTCGTTGTGCCGGCATTACCGCTTAAGTGACATTTTTTTTCCCAAATTGAGTTTTGCATATGGTATTTTTGAAGAGACGCATCAGTTGGTACGGTCGAAGTTCACGTTATCACCACAGGAAGTGCTCCAGTCGCGTGAAAGCAATAAAGTCTAAGTGAATAGTTCGCGCAGCACCACCTATCTGAACAGCACAGATCAGTTTCAGCTTGTATGCAGTCATGCAGCATGAAGTCCTCTGTTTTTAACCTAACTATTCATAACTTACGACATGTAGAGCTTCAATTTTCTTTTAATAAACTGTTTGAGACTAAGAGTTATTAAAGTTGAGTTTAGATTACTGTAATCAGCGCTGTAAATATGAATTTAAATCTCCTGTCCTTTCAGAGGCACTTAGGCGGTATTGCAAGGATCACTTAGGCGATCCTGCCGGTTGCTTACTGTTGCTGCAAATTAGTTTTTCCTTCCTCCTGTAAACTTTGGAATTGGTCAGTTAGGCGGTACCTAATGCTGGCGCAACGACGATTTGTTCCTGTAAGTGCCAATCATGGTGGATTTCCCCTAACTATTTTTGAGCCGCCACTGACAATCGGCAAAATTAGGCTAATTTTGCAGTCATCTAAATTTTTCAAATTTTCTAATTAAAACATAATGGGAATTGTAGGTTTTAACTAATGATGACAGGGAAACCTTTTTTTCAGGATTTCTTCATGGTCAAATTTTCCCTGATGGCTAAATTGAATTTTTAAATTGTAATTTTCTGGTCAAATTGAATGGGCGAATTTTTCATAATTTATTTTCTTATAAGATATTACAGTGAACAGTAGCCTTCGGTAATTATTTAAAACCGTTTACAATGATTAGTAGGCCTACATATTACCAATTTAATAATGATTGTCTGTAGCCAATGAAATAGTAGTTTTCATCACAGGTCTTGAAAGTGACTTATTGCAGGGAAAGATTTCATTTACGACCGAGGCAAAGCTGAGGGTGGTTGGAAAAGGCTATCGAGCCCCGTAATGGCACTTTGGAGACTTAGTATTGAACATTATTTTTCATTACAATATCTAATAACTTTTAAACAACATGAATATTTTTGTTCATTCCACTTAGTACAAGAAAAAAACTGAACTCATAACGCTGAGTTTCCGTGCTTAAGGTACATACGCACGGAAACAATGCAACAACTGATCAGCCTAATGTAATAGCTGATCGGTCTGCACCCCAAAATCCCATAACGGTTACTTTCCGTGCACCACAAATGCAATAAAGTTAATGTTAGATAATTTTGCCGAGCAGTAGTGGGAAAAACTGATTTTCTTAGCTCATTTTATGTTTAGAAAGCGTACTTAGAAAGTGTGTAGAGTAATGAAATATTAGTTTTCATCAATAGGATGGAAAGTGGCTTTTTTTGCGCAATCGTGTTTTACGAGCCAGGCGAAGCCAAAGTCGGAAATAGCGATCAAGCACAGAACACTTTCCGTCCGAGTGATGAACAATGTTTTTCATCATACTGCAAAAATATAAAATGGATAACCAATTTAAAAATAAATTAGGCTTGATTAAAATTCATTATCATCTGATTACCTTTATTAATTGACTTTCATCCTAATTTAAATATTCCTTATAAACAACTGACTTATACGTAGCATGAAGACATGTCAAAATCTTGCATAAACATTGTAGTATGCAAGTCGTTTTTTCTTTACATTGGCCTTATTTGCCATGGATTAGTATGATTTTTGTGAAAAAAAAAAACAACTTTTGAGGTAATTGCACGGAAAAAATTCACCGATGTTTTTATGGAGCATTTTTAAAAGACTAGGCCTACAGAAAAGGCTAACTTTGTGGACTAAATACAGGCCAGAAAACGGCTGTTCTGCGTGCAGTATGATGAAAAGTATTATTTCATCTTCTAAACTATAATTGTAATAACCAGGAAGAAATTTCTCAAAAATATCCCCAAAAATACCCAAACCCTCTACGTAAGTCAAGGGCGCCTACCTTTAACATAACCCGTATAAAAAATGGTTGTTTCAACTAAACTTGTAATTTCTACTAACTGTACTTCAGCCAAACTTAGTTATTCTAAATTAATAATTTATACTTATTATTAGTTGTCCATTTAAAAAATATAGGTTAGTAAACCTTGATATTGGTTACTTTAACAACTTTAAAAAATAGATCAATTAGGTATAGTAATCTATTTTCCCTGTTAATAAACATTGATCACTTTTATTTTCTTTACATTGTAAATTAAACCAATTAGCTGGTTTTTCTTAATACCATAGACCCTCTTAACAGCAATACAATAGATCCTCTATTCAACCGGCACTCGGATTAACTGTCTCTGCCTTGGTACAAAGTAGATAGAGATTGATAAAAATTTCCTGAAATTTAAAAATGGTCAGTTATCAGGCCTTTTCTGATGATTGAGAGTCTTCGTTCCGATCATAATAACTTTATTTAAATATAACCATATCCAATCAAGTAGGCCTACACCTTTGATAGATATCACATGGGGAAACTAATAGGCCTACCGTACCGAAATATTGTAGAACATCACTATTGGGTTTATCGTCATCTATTTTTATAATCAACGAATTAGTTTTGTTTCAGGCCTACAATATAGCCTATAATATAAGTTAATATTTTTATTTCAGTGTATAATAGTACCGGTGATACATGTTTATGAAGTTGCCCGCTTTAATCAGCCTTTTGGGTTATCCGTAGGCCCGGTCTCATAAGGGCCTGTTAAGAGAGGGTCTACTGTATTATTTACATCATGATAGACCCTATCGTTTATTACATGTACCAAAAGTGGCTATTCAACCCTCACTCATTTTCACAACTCGCTTCGCTTCGGGCGTTCAAACTTAAGTTCATATCAAAAAGCATGACTTTGGCCCCATATAGTGATCTAGTTTAGTATTTAATGTTGTAAGTTAGGCCTAAGTAAAAAAAGAATTGTTCTTTGGTGTGATAATAAATAAAAGATAAAAACAAAAGACCATTAAATAAATGGTTTTATAAAAATTATTAAGTCTGCAGTTTGATTAGAAAATTGTAACTGTAACTTAGGCTATTACACCTATAATGTTAAACTTGTAATTTTGCCTTTGTAGTTCTAAGACAATGTTTTGTAGAACCAACAGAACTGAAAATGTTAAATGAAACAGATGTTATAGTAAAGTTGCAAAATAAAGACATATATTGTACTTTTACAGATTTTTCCTTGGCATTTAAGACCTACATTTTTTGCGGTACCGCAATTTATCTGTATTTTGACAAAAAAAGATTTTTGTTGTTTTCCAAAAAAAAAAAATTTTGGTAACCAGTTTGCCAAAATTTTTTAAGTAGTAACTGTACAAAATTCAACCTTGTAAAATCACAAAAAAGATTTGTACGATTACAAAAAAAAAGATTTTGTACATTTACAAATCTTCTTGTAATAACACAACATTTTTTCTTGTAAAATTACTAAAAGTATATTTGTAAAAATACAAAAGAAACATTTGTAGTTTTACCAATTTATTTTTTGCCTTTTTACAAATTTAAATTTTGTGATTTTCCAAGAAAAAATTTTGTCTCATTGCGAGAAGTTTTTGTAATTGTACAAATCCTTTTTTGTGTTTTTACAAGGTTAAATGTTGCACAGTTACTTAAAAATATTTTGGCAAACTGGTTGCCAAAATTTTTTTTGTAAACCTACAAAAACTTTTTTACAGTGTATACATTGTTGTTTGCAATTATTATTCACATATATGAATTCTACATAAAATGCCGAAGAGTACCCACATGACATACCTACTTCCAAATCAGTTCATCTAATAGCTTTTCCGACTCTTTTCCCACATTTTCTGGCTTATTTCAAATCGGATCGAAATAATTTTTAGGCCTACATATTCGTGATCAGCATAACTTCCTCCGTTAATTTGAAAACCCATATGACATATTTCCGCAGAAGAACTATATAATTTTTAAAATCAGGGAATAATTTTGGATAGTCAAAAAAATTCAATTTTTGAGAGGGGTCACCTAAACTGCAGAAATACCAACCTTTCAATGGTTTTTATTTCAGTCTGTGATGGATGAAATTCCACTCTTCTAAAGAGTGAAGAAACCACTAATTTTAGGACAGAATGAAAATATTTTCATTTATTCATTTAATGAAATTCATCCTTTAAATGACCGATTATCAGTCTTTCATTAGATGATTTTCCACTCATTCATTAGATGGCTTGTGTCATAACCACTTTTCAAATGAATGATGTATCACTCATCAATAAATGATTATTCAGTCTTCAATAAAATGATTTTTCACTCTACAATTAATGAAACTCACTCTTTCGTTGAGTGGAAATCATTCTTTCATTGAGTGAAAATCATTCTTTCGTTGAGTGGAAATCACTCTTTTGTTGAGTGGAAATCACTCTTTCGTTGAGTGGAAATCATTCTTTCGTTGAGTGGAAATATTCACTCTTTCAAAGAATGACCCCAGTTCACTATTTTAAAGAGTGAATATTCATTCTTTCAGAGTGGCTCGGTTTTCCTACTTTCAAAGAGTTAAAAAGTCACTCTGAAAGAGTGAATTTTCATTCTTTCACTTTTAGTGTGATGGCATTTCTCGAAACTTCGACGGTCATCTATATTGTAGAGTTTTTCTTGAATAGTAAATATTGTAGAATTAATACCCTAGCTAATGTATTTTACAGCATTAGTAACTTACACCTGACCCTACGATAAAATTAAACAATTTTAACTTTCTCTCCATAGTATCTATGAAAAAATTATCTGATTTAGTCAAAATTATGGAATTTGAGTTGTTAGTTGAAATAGTAAATAATGGGGCTAATGACGATGATCTTATTTTGGTACAGGCATTAGTAGTAAGTAACTAGACCCAGTGCATTAGCTTACACTTACACGAGATGATGTTTTTTGTCTTTCAAAGAAATCTATAGAGGTGTATGTAGTGCAAATATTTAATCCAAATGTAGCCAGAGAGACCTTTACGAACTGTGGTTAACGTAAAATATGGCCACCAAGTTAAAATATGAATAATATTTTGGGTACTCTATCTTTGGTACAATGTTGATTAAATTAAAAAGTTTATATTTAAACCATTATTTGACAAACACCGATCGGTATGTTTTCAACTGCCTACTGGCATACAAAAAAAAACTTTTACAAAATATAGGGTGATGGTTTATATATGCAATTCTCTCAAAACAGATTGGTGGCTCATAAGCAGGTTTCTAGCAGCCCATAGTTGAGTCATACACAACTAATAAGTAGTTGATTGTGAGATTGCGTTTAGATTAACAGTCAATTTATTTTGAGGACTAGGTACTTGAGAGGGTTAATAATTAAGATTTTTGAATCGTATCTCACAAATCCGAATCAAAAAGTTCTCGTTCGAGGTTCAATGTCAGTTGCTACCGTATTGTGTTGAGGGTGTTCCACAGGGATCGGTCTTAGGCCCATTCCTCTTTGTGATGATGGCCAATGGCCTTCCTAACAATTGTATCCCCTAGTACAATATGTTTGCAGACGATGTATTTTTTTCAGTGTCGGGGAAAACCACAAAGATTTTTGGAGTCACGTGATAATGATGTTGTGTTGAAGAAGGCTGCCGACTTGTATGCTGCAAATAAATTCCTTCTCAATGTAGCCTAAGTAAGAATCAAAATGTAACTTTTTTTAGATTTAAGTACTCTCAGTAAAAATCATCGTATGGCTTTTAGTGGAGGGAGATCAGCAATTAAATGATAGTTCTCATCGCCTAAAATGCCTTCACTTTTTTGTTTTCTATGCAGGTGGACCAACGGCTTAACGTGACTTCCGAACAACGGGAGCAGCCGAACGGTCTTAAGTACCCGGGCCCCGCTGGGTGATAACCCAGAGCTCTACCACCTAGCTACGGCCGCTACCTAAGTACTCTCAGCAGTGAAGTGTCGAATATTGATAGTCTACGATTTGATACCTTATCTAACTATTACATTTTTCAACAAAACTAACATTTCTAACATCCCATGGCAGTAAACCTACCTACTCATTCCTATGGTGTTTATGGGGAAAATACAAAATCTCAAGATCCTTTGGAAATTCGCTAAGTAGTCAGGTCTGCTGCGACGGGGGGGGGGGGGGGTGGGGGGGGGGTATTTTACATATACTGACTCAGGCGCTCTGCACTGCAGAATTTATTTTATTATTCTTAAACCTTGGTGGCTGGTTAAATTAGCCATACGATATCTATAAGTGCACAAAAATACCAGTGAAAAGAAATTTTGTGTCAGTTATTTTAAGTGGCTTGCTGACAACCCCCTGTATAAGATTGATGAATTTTTTTGAGAGGACATTCAATGACACATGTAACCCTTTAACGACTAGACCTTGTCTTTCAACGTTGGTTTTAGTACTTTTATAGGCCTAATTAATTCAAGTTACATTGACACTATGTCTATTCATGTACAGGTTTAATGACAATAAAGGATGGATTGGTTGATTGATTGGTGACAGTTTCATTGTGTTATTTACGGTCCCATTCATTCACACCCTGATCTATAAAATAGGATATTTTTCGTGCTTGGATGCAGGATGTCACAAAAGACCTAAGGGATGTCTTATACATGACCTACCTCTGAAGAATAGTTTTTTTGTTAATTAATAGGGGGTTTTTATATTTCATACCCAACAATATTCTTCATTAAAATGTTCACTCATCCTATACTCTTATACGAGAAATGTTTGCTTGTTTGCTTGCTTGCACAATTATCTCAAAAACGGCTCCGACGATTTCCTTCAAATTTTGGAATATGGGGGTTTTGGCCACCAGAAATCGATTGGAGCTGGTCCCATAGCTGGGAAAAATCCGGTTTTCGCGCTAGAGCCCTTCAAAGATCCCATGTTATCCTTATGGAAATTTTTTAACTGAACAAAAATCAGCTGATAACCTGTAGATAAAATAAACCAATGTGTTACATCTTTAACCTGTGGTTTTAGGAAAATCATACCAATGTGCAGCAAACCTTCCGCCTGGCGAGTGAGCGGAGCGAACGAGCTTTGTGTGAGAAACGAAAGTAATAATTTTACCGAGCTTAAGCTCGGTCCCCCTGCTACTATGGGATTAAAGACAAACTCGTAAAATTCAAATCCTCTAGAAGAGAGATTTTTGCTGATACGTAATCAAAACTAATTAATTTGAAGGTTTTTATGTTTAAACCCAGCAGGAATGACAGTACATTACTCACCCCATGTATGCTAGACACACCATAAAAAACCAGGAGTTTAGGTTACAAAATAATACATCTCTTTAGAAATTTTATTTCATAAATAGCGTTTGAATCAAAGGGAGAAAAGCTTAGTTATAAGGTAGGCCTAATGGGAACATTTTTTTAAATGATCTGCTAGTAAGTCGATATTTTGAGTTATTGAACTATAATTATCTCTTAAGCCACGTCCGCATCGGGCGAACATTCGTGATGAACTTGTTCGGTGATCACAAAGTATCAACAAACATTTCTCACAAACAATTACTGGCCACATTAATTGCATTCTATTAAAACACCAACAAAAAAACAAAAGTCCGGCAGACTGTTCAACGAACATGTTTGGACAGTGCAGCTGCGGCTTTAAGATGTAGTTATTGATCAGTCATATTTGTAAACCTTGATGTTAATCACAGAGAAGAAAGGAGCAGAAGTTACACCTTTGCGGCAGGAGCGTTCAGCTTATCAACAGTTCTTATAGATTAGCCATTAGGGCAAGGAAGGGCACTGCATGTCTTAGAGAGGGAGAGATCATACATACATACATACATACATATCCCATGTCTTCCTGATTGACCATGTTTGGCATAGGACCAGTCTTGGATTTCTTCTATGTTACTATATTATACAGGCACATCTTCTTGATTCTGTCATGTTATTATGGTAGGCAGAGGCATTTGGGGGGGGGGGGGGTGAGAAGGTCATAGCAACAGGTTTGAGTCAGGTCAGGTAAGGCAGAAGTAGAAGTTACTAATCTGGGACGTCAGAAGAAAATCATAGATGCCATTGATGTACAAGAGGAAGAGAATTGGCCCTAATATTGATCCTTGCGGGACTCCGAATGATACAGCTTTTGAGTTTGATTAAGAAGATTTTCTGATGCCATCTTGGTCAGGGAAGTCTATTTTGGTTTTGTGGTATCTATTTGAAAGATATGAACTAATCCAGCTGAGAAATAAAGAGCTGATCAAGAACAGCTAAGACACCAGTTGTAGTGAAAGATATTCTTCTCTTCTAAACTCTCGTGATGACGAAGGCATCCGTGGAGGAAACTGCAAAGCAGGAAAATGGCTAACAGGGAGAGAGGGTGCTCTGCTCTCTTGGTGAATCTAGGAATTGCAAATGTAGACTTCTGCTTCTAGGTATATAGACACCCAATTCCCAAATGCCTTGATGTATTCTCTGGTGTTTTCTTCTCTATGCTTCTGGTGCTTATTCAAGTGAAACCATGTTCTTTGATAAATCACACAGGACAGTGCCACGGTGATTATTCCATTTCAGATCAGGACTCTGTCTCTGTCGGATTATAGAAAATTATAGATTACTGGAGTACCATTATAAAAAGGCTATATCACCACTCAAAAAAGGGCAAAATGAGTTGAAACAATAGATTACATACAACAAACCTTTTGGAACAAATGTTAATTTGTAAATTAACAAAGAAACCATTACATTTCTAAAATGTAACAATAAAATTCTGGACAAAAATAAAAAAATCACACTTAAGGAATATTGTTGCTGAGGCATTGTCGGATTGCTGAGTGTGTCATACAAATGAATGTCCGACTATCGAGAGTCTATGTAAACTAATGCTCATATATTCATTTAGTCAAGACGGACTGCGTCGGTAACTCAGTGTTGTGTAGTGTATAGCCTAAAGGCTGTTGTCCTCTTCAGTCTGTGGCCAGGCTAGGATGGTGTTCATGTTGGTGATGCCCCGGGTGCTCCACGGCTCCAGGGGGTCGGGGGGTGACTGGGGCGGAGGGGGCGACACGGCCGTCGTGGCCGACGCCCCCCTCCTGCTGGGGACGTCTAGCGACGGTGCCACCCTGAAGACAACAACATGTGCAATGAAATGGTAGCCTATATATGTTACAATTCATTATTGTGAGATGGAAAGCGAAAAGGAACCTCTTGTCGGCAATTTCCGATTTTGAGTTATTGATATTTTTATTATCACCTTAAAATTCCTAACAGTTTGGTGCAAATTTCATGTCTCTATGATTTTTTTTTTTTTTTTTTTTGAGTTATGGACGTTTGAACTTTCTTGAAGCGTGAAGGGCATTTTCAGGAAAACGCCCTTAAAAAGTTTAAATAAACTCAGAATCTATATTTTTCGTATTTAAGCGATGATGTTGGTATCAATGCAAAGCTTACAATGTCCTCTTTAGGAAGAACACTAGTAGTTTCCTTAACTAACGCTAGAATTTAGGCTAATACTGTGTTTATTGCAACATGAAGTACACAAGGGTATTTTCTGAAAAGGGACGTCTTGTCGGCCCAGTGTTATATCTCCATAACGACAAGAGATACCTTTTCAAGGCTAAACATTTACTGCTGCCACATTGTTTAAATGTTTTATCCAATAATTAGTTTAATATAGTCAAAATAAACATCCTAATTAGAAAATAATATCGATAATTTGAACGTAAACCATTGAAAAGTGGGACCTATTGCTGAAAGATTTTGCTTTTGATCTGCTATTAAATTGAATACTCGTCATTAAATCAACTAATACCAATGACCAAATTGATAAGTTAACATTCGGGTTTTAAGCCGAACTGATAACACTTGAACAAAGACAGTGTCACAATACTCCAATCAGAGGCAGTAGCTGGGGCAACAGCTGATGGTTGCAACCACGATACCCATTCCATTGCTACCAACCTTGTACTTTACAATAAAAATGCCCTGTTCATTATTGAACTATCCCGCTTATCATTGATAGAATACTGTTAGTTGATAATTACTGATTAATTAATTACAATAACGTAATAACTGTCCACTGTTTAAAGGACTGTATAGGAAAGTCAAAGTTTTGTAACCAAAACCTCGGTTATAGAAAAGGTACCTCTTGTCGGGTTCGTATTAAAATAATCAGACGATGTTCTGCTTTCACTAGAACTTTGTCCTAGTTCTCTAAGTGTCCGCTAGAATTCAGGAGAGACTCATTTTTGAACCAATGTTTCTTTACGAAGTGTGTTGTTGAAAAGGGCCCTCTTGTCGGCCATGTTATTTTCCCATAAGCGACAAGAGGTACCTTTTCTCAGGGCATGCAGTGACTAACAAAATGATTTATATCGACTTGTTTAAGCTTTGATTCGACTTTTTAACCGATATACGCCTTTTCTACATAAAATATAGATTAATAATCGATAAAAAACCGAAAATCGATGATTTGGACCGAAATCGCTGTATTTAGCTGTACTGAAAATTTTACTTTGCCGACAAGAGGTCCCTTTTCGCTTTCCACCTCACATATATTTTAGAGTTTGATTATTACATGGCAAATTAGAGCAACAGTATGGTGGACAGTTAGTGAAATCTAACATAAACAGAATTGTTGAACTTGCCTGAGGGCGCTGCCTTGCCGGGTTCAAGACAAGTTTTGTTAATTATTTAAAAAGGGGGATTTCAGTTGTTTGAGGGGGTCCAGGATCCTCAATGGTAACTGAGTACAGTATCTAGAAAGCTAGTATATACTAACTTTTCTCAGGAAAGAACCGGAAACATTTGTATTCAAGGGCGAGCACTATAAACACTGAGCTGCCCAGCCTTTATTTTACTTCTGAACTTTACACAGCTCAAATTTTAGACCCAAGTAAAAACATGTTTACTTATAAAAAATAAACCACACTCTTGGGTAATGGGTGTAAACGGTAGTGATGAGTATTATTTTGTCAACTGTAACTTAGTTACAGGTAAAAAAATTATAACAGCTAACAAATTTTTTGTTGGTTACTAAAACGTTATTACAGGAACCATATCATTTATACAGTTTTGTAATAACGGAATGACAGTTCATTAAGAACGGGAAACCTGCATGGCTGACAATGATGTTAAAGAATGATGACGAAGAACAATTCTGAAACCTTCACTGGACTAGCCCTGTACTTGGTCAATATTTTATCCATTTCCATCCTTGGAATGAGAATGTAGAATATGATTATGATGTTTGTGCAATTTTTGCAAAAACTACCTTCATTATGTTGCAGCAACAAAGCTGTAAAACTACTACATATCATCTTTATATTCTTCTCAATTGCGTTGAAAAATTATTCCTTAGTAACAAGTTAGGACTAGTAACAGTTAGTATTTACAGTTATTTAAGAACTATTAGCCAGAACTGTTATTGGATAATAATAAGAGAAATGTTCTTTGAGAACATTGTACTTAACTGTTCAAAATAACAGTTAAAATAAAACAATAAAAAATAACAGTTAAAATGAAACAATAAAAATAACAGTTAAAATAAAATAATGAAAATAGTTAAAATAAAAAATAACAGTTAAAATAAAACGATAAAAATAACAGTTAAAATAAAACTATGAAAAATAACAGTTAAAATAAAACAATGAAAAATAACAGTGGTTGTAAAAGTTAACAAAAAATACCTCTTAGCTCATCACTACCTGTTGGCACGAGCAGTCTTGGGCCGCGGCCGGGCCTTGGTGGGCTGGGCGGAGGCGCTGCGCGGTGGCTTGATGGGTTTGACAGACGGTGGGGAGGCGAGCCGTAGCAGCGACGCCGGCACCAGGTCGCAGTCCAGGCTGCTCGTGTTGGAGCTGGAGTCGGAGCCGTGGTGGCGGCGGAACAGCAGCTGGCGGTCGGATGAAAGCGCGGCCGCGCGCTGGTGCGCTGATCTCACGCGCTTCACCCGCGACCCCCGGCCCAGCAGTGGACCGTCTACAATGACAGACATTAGGCTACTGAGGAGAATTTTTTGCAGTAAAAATAGCGCTTGGCAAATTTTTTAATCGTTTTGTAGAAATTGAAGGTATTTACATTGATTAAGAGCGATGTTATAGTTATATCGGAGTTCTACCTGGTTTTGCTCGAGATGAATAAGTTGTCTCCAATGTAAATTTCACGGCAAGTGCGGCATTCTCAGAGAGAATAGTTTTAAACTAACATTAACTAACACTAACACATAATATGCATACAGTAGCTGTTTACAGAATTCTTTTTAATTTTGTTCAAAGAGTTTACTTCACTCAGGTACAGCTCAGCCGTGGCCCGCTAAGCTGTTGTACGCCACACGTACACTTGCAGCGAAATGTACATTGGAGACAGCTTCTTCAACTCAAGAACTTTGGCAAAAACAGGTAAAACTCCATGTTATGTATACAAATTTATGAACCTGGACACGTGTGTCAATATTAAGAGAGATATTTTTACTTAAATACACTTAGGTGTTGTTGATTTTAATCTGTGATGTCTAACGTATAGAAGATATGATATATCATCTTGTGCTTAGTTATGTTACATTTTTAAACAACAATTTAAAATACATCAATGACTGTTGAAACTTCTTTCTTAGAAAAGAAATGGAACTTACAGCAAAAAATCATTTACAATGAACAACGCCAACAAGAGAATTTCATCTTTAGGGTCATTTTCTACAAATCAGTTTAAATCTTAAACTTAAACAAAATTTGACCAAAACTAACTAAACTAATAAGTTTAATTGAATGTGTTAGGGGAAAAAGGCCCTTTATCTTAAAATATTTTTTTCCAAAATACAAGAAAGGCACACAGTTCAGACTTATTACACAGACAAAACATCCACATCTTAATCATCAATTCAGTCAGTACTGTTAGAACAACACTACAATTTATTGATGAAAACAAAGAACAACACTAAAATTTATTGATGAAAACAAATAAATAGCTGTCAAAGCAGCTAGTACATAGGACAAGGGGGAAGCGCGGGTTTATCAAAGCATTAAAAGGTTTATTGAAAAGCGTGGATTACCTCCCAGTCCGTCGCTGTCACTCGGCTCGAGAGCGGCCGCTTGTTCGAGAGTGGCTTGTGCCTCTAGCAGCACAGGGTCTACCGGCGGAGGTTCAGGGGCCTTGACTGGCACCACCTCCTGTGAAAACAAATCACCGAGGAATGAGAGCATTCACGGATAAGAAATTAATGGTTTTAATGCTGGAATTTAACATTATTTAGTTTATCAACGTTTTTGTATGCCACTAGAGGAAACATTTTGGTGACAGATTTGATAATCACATTTGACTTCGGTTTACATACTCTACAGGAGAGAAAACACCAATTCCGCGGGCCAGACACACCCAAATTCCCGCAAACCTGAATGTATCCTTTGGTTTTCTCTTCTCTGTGTAATCTCAAATGAAATTGTTTATCATAATGAGCAATCTATTTAGGAATCCCATACATTTAAAAATTATATCTTCTTCATTGTCCTCTTCTACATAGTGGTGTTGAGGTTGGCAGAGAGCTTGCCATTGCTGTAGGTTGTCTGCCATCCGCAAGCAAAACTCCCTTGTCTCTCAGGAAGTCTGCCAGATTATATTGACCTCTACTGCTGGGTCTTCCTCTGGGACAACGACCTTTTGTAACTCCCAGACAAGTGTTGGATATTTCTCTTCTGGTATACTTTGTCCTATTCGTACAGCTGAGGTGTTTCTAATGTGGCATTTAATAGTGGGATATTGAGGGATGCTCTAATATTTTGATTACTATGCAATCACTCCTAGTTTAACCTTCCACTCTTCTCATCTCTGCAGCTTGGTCTGTCAGCGAGAGTCCATGATTCAGCAATATTAATTGTACCTACTTGATACACTTTATTGCCTAAATCTTTGCTGCTAAGTTACTCACGGTGATGGCGGCAGCAACGGCCTTCTCTGCCAGGGCAGCCAGGTGAGCCGCGTCAATGGCCTCTTGTTCCGCCTGCTCCGCCGTCAGGAACAACTCCAAGAACGGGTCTTCAGCCGGAGGACCTGAATCTAAACAGACGACAAATCCATATCATCAAGCAGCTGACTATGAGTTGTGTACCATATTTAAAATCACAACCTGTGTTAAATGTTGTATTTTGTCATTTTAGGTAACTTTTTGAATGTAGCAAAATGTACACATTTCAACAACCATTGAAAACAAGAACCAAACAATTTAAACAAAGAACCAATAAAATTTACTCATCGACTTCACCAAATCTTAACTTATTGGTCCCCAAACCTGAAAGTTTTAAAAAGGACCTAACACACCTGGGTTGTTAAGGAAAGGCACAACATTGTAAAAATGAAAACAACCCCCATTATAATAGTTGTTCAGGTTTGATAAAAAAAAGAATATCATATCCTGATCAAACTTGATCAGATTTGTATAGATTATGGGACGTTCCCTGATCAAATTTGATCAGGGATTAGTTCAGAAATGAACCAATCTGAAAATTTTTTATCAAATCTGATAAAGCCCCTGATTACATTTGAATCACACAAAAAAATGCAAATATAAACTTAAAAGAAACTTTAAGCAATAGAAACATGTTAACAGCTATATAACAGATTAAATTAGAACTAGAGATTGCCCACTGGTCGAAATTCGACCAAAAATACTGTTGATCTTGAGCCAATTAGTTTTAAAATGTTTTATAACTGAAACATCTGTTCTTCCTTATTTGCTTGCATTTTGTTATTATAACAGCTGTCTCATGATTCAATCAATTATCCTTCTTCCATAAGATTAACATTGGAACTTTGAGAGCCTGTAGGGCGTAGCCCTGGGGGCGGATGCGAATTATAATGTGATTCTGCTCATGTACAGGACTATACCTTTCTAACGGTATGCTCGGATTTATCCTACGATGTACACGAGCTGAGAAAAAAGGAGGAAATGAAACATGCTTGCGTATTAATATATAGATGTAGTTCTGCACCTCTGCACTCTCCATTGTTTAAACAAAAATAAAATTGTTGCTTTATCAATTTTATTTTTAATTAATGAAGCTGGTTAAAAGTGAAGATCGCAGTGCAAGATTTAGTTAGTCAGAAAAATTACTACCGGTATTGATACATAAAATTTGATTGAAGTCATAGTGCATGATAATCCTATACTCTAATACGAGTAAAGTACATTTGTATGTATGTATGCATGTATGTTTTGAACACGAATATCAAAAACGGCTCAAACAATTTCCTTCAAACTTTGCGAATACCTTAGTTCTGGAAGAAAAACAATATAAATACAGATTTCTATTCCAGAAAAAATCTTATTTCGTAATAATCATTAATTTAAATTAAAATTTTTTTAACATGGGTCTTATGGAGTTAAAAATAAAACAAACAAATAATCAAAACAGCTGAATGAACTGTCAAAGTGCAGACCACGTGTTACAGTATAAATATATGGTTTTGGATTGCAGCCAGTTAAAATTGTACTATAATAAAAAATAGTGAAAGATCTTACTTTATATTGCTGATTACAAACATTGACATAAATAAAAGTTATGTAAAAGTATAAAACAACCAATCAATTTGTAAAATTGCAATTGGCCTAAATTTGAAGTAAAAGAATTAATAACTACAAGGTAGACCGTGCGCAAATTGCGCATTTTACTATTCTGTATGATAGAAACTCATACAGTACATGAATGTTGGTTATGAAGTGACAGAGATCTATTTTTGTTTACTATCTGGCTTTTAAAATTCATCTGAAGGTAATCAGTTGTTAAATTACAACTCACATTAAAGAACTTGCAATAAAAGTTGGTCATCATTTTAAAGCGCCCTCTAGAAATAAATCGAAGGCGAGGGGGGCGAAGCCCGAGACAATATGACCCCTTTAATTACGATTAGTCACTGCGGTATATCCTAAGCTTTAAAATGACACCTCAATCTTAAAAATCGGTTCAGTAGGTCCAGAGAAAAAGGGACGTAACAGACGAAACCCTTATAGAAATAAGAAGATAGATTATAAAATCAGCTGTTAATCAAATAGGTAATTAAAATCCCGGGGTTGGAGATTCAACATGTGGTTCAACAAATATACACCAGAGTGCGGAACCTGTAGGCCAACAATGAAATAATCTGAAGGCGAGTGAGCGAAGCGAACGAGCTCAACGTGAAGGCAAGTGAGCGCAGCGAAAGATGCTTGTCTTGAGATTGAACAAGCCTTTTGGCACTTAGCATTTTAACACAACCGTCTGTAACTGAGATTACTATACATACCGTAATTGTTTAACAAGCAAATGCTTGGCCCCAGGTACTTGATAAATAAACGTGCTTAAGATCAAATTGTAGATAAATCCAGTGTCAGTCTATAATTAAATAAATTGAAAATTATTAATCCTACTCAGAAACATTTGGTGATTTTAAGATTCAAAACAAAAATAAAATTAAATTGAACTTACGTTGGTGCTAGGACTAAAAGTCCCAAATTTGTTGCTATATTACTTTAAAACAAATAAATTTTTTGATAAACATTAGAATCCCGTTAATACAAACTTTTTGGGACCAGACTATATTCGGTTGAGTGAAGTTTTAGAGTAGGCAGAAATAATAAATAATTCACTTGAACAAGGAATACCATATCGGAAATCAATGACAATTGAAACAAGCTATAGTAAGATGCACGAAAATAGTCCGATGGAAATTTTAACAGCTGTGTCCCCCCTCACCCCCTCTCGCCCTGCAATGTTGCCATTTGAAGTTATGTTTACCATGTGCAGTACAGTATAAAATGTGTTTAATAATAAATTTGGCAATAATGTATTGACTCTCATCGGACTATTTTCGTGAATCTTAGGCTACGGCCACACATGGCGACTTAGTCGCCGCGACACAAACGCCGAAAAAGTGTGATACATTGAATCAAATGAAGGCGGCCACACAAGGCGACCCGCGACGTGCAATGTATCACATTTGTTTCTTTGTCGCGGCGTTTGTGTCGCGGCGACTAAGTCGCCATGTGTGGCCGTAGCCTAACTATAGTGATGGAACCGCAAATAGCAGAAAATATCAATCGACCGTTGTATTAAAGAGTGTCAACAACATTTGAACAATTGAACCACAGAAAAGGAGGTACATACAACATCACAGAATCACACCTAATGACAGTGAATTCCATGCAATATCACATATCAGACTTTCCCCCGTTTTTAAGAAAAAATCTGTGTTTTTTTACAAAATTTGTTTGGATTAGTTGAATTTTCAGAATTGCAGGATTTGGAATAGAGGGAAACAATAAATTTTTTAAAATACTCAACCGGCGACGGCATATGCGGAAGGGACGTTGATGTCAAGGTCGTTGGTGAAGGCTATGACGTCGAGCGCCGCTGTTAGTGCGTCTCCAAAACCCCCGCCAAGACCTGCCGCGGCCGGGGCCGGGGCCTCCACCGGGGCCACCATGTCCATGTCCGTCATCAGGTTGGCCAGCGGGTTGCTCCTGCGACAGACAAAAACTTAATGAAATGTGTCAAATTATAATAACACTTACCAATTAGTTTTTATCTGTTTGGGGATATCTATAAAATAATTACAACAAATATGGTGAAAAATTTTTAACATTTCTTTTATGCAAAGAAATTTGAACTTAAAAAAAAAAATATGGTGAAACTTGACTCAATGTGAACTGAGGTACTGTACTGTTGAGTTTTCGAAACTGTTGTTACTCCCGCCATTTAGGCCTACGAGCTTAAAAGCTGGTGCTAGCTATGTAACCACATTAAAATAAAAAAAATAAAAAACATTGTAATACATCACAGAGAAGCTGCTGCAGTAGTAACGGAATCACATACAAAAACCGCAACAACCATATAATATCAATGACTGTGCCAAAAAATCCACAAATAGCAATTATTGAGTCACCGTCGAGCACTGTAGGCACGCAACAGGTTACCCAGAGTGTCGAGTTACCTGGAGTATTGAGTTACCCGGAGTATCGAGTTACCCAAAGTGTTGAATTTTAGGGAGTCGAGTTTGTGGGTATTACTGTACAGTTGTTTGCTACTTCCTAACGAAGACATTTTTATTGCCTCCTGTAAAAAACTTTCATAAAATTTGAATACAATATTTAAAATGGGCACAGTTTCTCCCTATAAAGAAATTCCTCAAACAAAATTAATTTTTTTAGGTTCTATACTTGTTTTATTTAATCTGAGACCTAAAAGAAACTGGATGTTAAGTTGAAGAAATTCCAATGCACTGTTTACAACATGATTTATGATGCAAAAAAAAAAAACAGCATTATTAGAAACATATTCTAATGTTTGTAGAGGCGTAAAGAGTAAAGTACTTTGATGAATGTTCAATTCCCCATTGCCCTGGACTGACGTATTCGCAGTGCTAGTTCATAAGGTGTTTTTTAACCACTCACTCATACGGAGCCAATC
Source organism: Neoaliturus tenellus (assembly GCA_030545055.2). Lineage (NCBI taxonomy): Eukaryota > Metazoa > Arthropoda > Insecta > Hemiptera > Cicadellidae > Neoaliturus > Neoaliturus tenellus. The sequence goes on from CM061533.1 coordinate 237,192,234, forward strand.
TCTTCTTCTTGGATATTTTCTGAGGTGTTGATATTGAAGCTCGTCCCCACATGATCCGACGAAGCTGCTCCCCCGTCATCCCTCGCTTGCGAAGCTCGTTGATCGTCACTTTTCCCACTCGCTGAAAAAACCATGCTAAATCAGAAAATATCAATTTCCCTTGTCACTTTAATCCTGCAGGGATGGTGGAATATTTGGAAATAGTTTTATATAAGTAGTGGAATGTCTATAATAGTATACTTCTTCACTGGGATCTAATTGTATGATGATGTTACACAGTTATGATGTCACAAGAAACTTTTCAAACTTCTCTGGTTTTTATTTGGGTAAAAAAATTTGTCAATCAATGATGACTATATGATGGCTCTAGGATGAAAATATTGGGTAGGCAACTTTCTGGGGTGTTAATTTATTTTGAATTAAGTTTTATTTTAAGACATATAGGTTGTTTTGGTGCTGCCGCGCTGTTGCCATTTATCTCTGGCGTTGAGAAGTGGTGAATCGTATTTCCTATGATTAGGACCCTATTGTTTTCTCAAATGCTTTACGTTTACCTATACAAAAAGATGATAGAAGGTCTTTGTAAATTTATTAACTGTTCTAATTGAATTCAACTTGCTTTAATTCCAAGTTTAATTTTAATTAATAGTGATTTGTACTATGTTTTGTAGCTTGGGATAAAACTAACATGATTATTGTTCTGGCAGTTGCCTCTACACTGCCTTGCATGTCTGCTATTCTAGCTGCTCATGTGATGTCATTTTGATTCTTTATTCTTTAAAGTATTAAATTAAAGAATATACAGTTCTAGTTCATAAAAGTATTAGATACTTTGATATTGAAAAACCAACCCCCAGAACCACACCACAGGACATACGAGACAGCCCCAGGATGGCTGGGTTATTTTGGCGCCAATTTTAAGGTGCTCATATAAGATACTTCTATAAGTGACACAAAGACTATTTATGGGTCTGTCATTAAGTTGAGGGGAGGGCGGCAGAAAATGTATATAGCCTACAGGTGGTCCTTAATACGGCCCTGAGTGGCTTAAATGTGTATCTAAAGTTACCTTCCAGTTGGACAGGGCCCCCTTGCGCTGCTTGGCCCGGGTCTTGCTCTTGCTTTTGATGACCATGACGCCTCGCTGCTCGGTGGACGGGTCATCGCCGGGCCCCAGCTTGATGCTGTACTCCTGCAGGTATTGCTTGGCATCTGCCTGGTTCACGGCTCGCTCCAACGATACCACTATCTTGGCCCACTGTGGCAGAAATTGGAGTAGTTGGAACATTTTAACCGATGATATGTAGAACCAACAGTTCCACAGCTTTGGTCATAATTAAATTTGGAGATAATTAAATTTTTATTAGAAGTACATCCAAATCTATACCCTATATGGTAGTTTAATCTATACCCTTGCATTACTATTTAAACTGTCACTCAAATCTAACATCTTTTGCCTATTTCTCTTGAGATTAAGGGATAGACAAACAAACCAATGTGAGTAAATGTAGAGATGAAGAAAGAAGAAGGAAGAAAGAATAAAAAAGAAGAAGAAAGAAAGAAGAAAAAAGCAATTAAAATTAATTGAAAGACTTGAAAAAGTTTAGAGTATTAAATGAATAAACAATGAATTATCTTGTTGAGGAATTGTGAGTTTTAAATTGTGAATCAGATAGAAAGACTTTTTGTAAATTCCCATACAATGTAAATTTGTCAGATGAATAAAATTTATTATTATTATTTAAGCACAATCTAAATGAGGGCTAGGTGTATGACTTTTAGTTAAGAATACTGACAGTCAAGCTCACTTTAGTTGAAGGGCAGAAGAGAAATAATCTTGTGAGAGTGAACATGCCTAAAGTAGTACACCAGAATTGGTTTGTCGTAAGTGGTTTGCTGGTTGAATTTGTTTTTATATTTTGATGGAATGAAAAGAAGAGAGTGAAAGTCACCTTATGAATGAGAAAAGTGTAAGTACCTGTTTAACCCACTCCTTTTCGCTCTGCTCGATGACGTGAGCGTAAGTGTTGCCCATCATGGCAATCAACATGTTGAGCAGCAAAATCGGAACCAGCACCATGAAAATGAGGAACACAGCTTTGCTGAGTGCAGGGTACGTTGTGTTGGCCAACTCTGCGTACTGCAACATGCAGTTATACCACAATTTGAGCTAACAGACTGAAAACTAAAGTCGATTATGGTTTTTAAATTTTTTAACGTTTTAAGTCAGTCAAAAACTAAAACTATATGACTTGGATTACTATAGTACTAGACAAAGTGTAACTCTCGAAACATTGTTAAGTTCGACATTGAAAGAAGAATTTTAAAAATTTAAGAATTGTAAAGCAATTTGGTAGAATTATTTGAAAATCCTGAGTAATATTAAAGTTATATTTTAAGTTTCGTTAACTTTGTGTCATAAAAAATCTTGTATAATTCTATTAGCAGAATCTCAACAAAAATATTAGTGTATTGTAAATTAAAGGCCTTATTCTAGGAAATTAAAATAGCAGTATGTATAAAAATCACCGGCAACATCTCACAACGGGTTGGAAGTGGGTATTACGCTCTTCAAGCATACCCACATGTGCCGAGCCAGAACGTCCACGAAGCACTGCCTTCCTACTCTCCCACTCAAAAGGCAAAATTGTGCGCGTCCAACCTGGGAACTCCCTGACTCAACTCTTCAAGGCTCTTCAAGCCAAATAATAATTTTTATTTATTTATTTATTTATTTTTTTATTTTATTTTTTTTTTCTCAGAGTCAGGGTGCCAGTCTGGCAGGCTTCTATTCTATATCTTTCTTTCCGCTATTTTCATACTACCCTCTCTATCGAGTCCCCTGACTCAAAAATCTGCTTCAACTATTCTCTACTCGTCTTTATTTTCATTTCCCTTCAAATTCACTCCCAAGCCAAGGTGGAACGTCATACGCCGAGGGCTGCGTGGTCAAGGGGGAGCTTGGCCTCTAGTATGCGGACTCTGGACACCGGGCGACATCCAGTTTCAACCAGCCTTGTCCAAGCAAGCGGGGCTCTGCTTGGATCGACCGTCTTTTCCCTAGCTACTCGTGGGACCACAATGGACACAACACAACCAAACCCAAACCAACTTTCAGAGGCTTCACAGCCTCAAATACCCAGTTCCTCGGAACTTAAGGAGCCCATTTCAGAGGCTGAAGCGACCCCCCAGGTCGAGTCTCAGATGGGCGACTTATTAACAAATTCAGAAGAGGAACACCTCTTAGATGATGACGCGACAAACGTCAAAGAAATTGAGGAAAAGGCTAAACAGATGAAATTAGCTGGAAAGCCACGCCTCAATGGAGCCCAAAGAAAGAGGTTCAAATGGTTGAAAAACCACGGACACTCTGAAGAAGAGGCATACATCCTATGCATTCAACCAATGCCGAAGGGACCAGGAAGGGACTCTGATAATAGGCCGAAAAGACCTAGATCAGAAAACACCACTCCTGAAGAGGCCCACGGGAGCAAAAGGACAAAAGTAGGAGAGAATTCAAAGGCGGACTCCTCTTCACGGAGAGACCACGTCCAACCTAAAAAACTCTCCTACAAACAAGTTACCGAAGGAGTAAGAATGGGAATCCTACACCCTAACTTCCCGGAGGTACTGCTCACCAATGAGCAACAAGAAGCAATACAGGAAACCATCCTGAAGCTGATACTGGACTCGGTAAGCGAGGGTGTCCACCCGGGCTTCCACAGTATCCATAGCAGACAGGGACATATGGTCCTAGTCTGCAGTGACGAAGAGACCGCCAGGTGGCTCAAGTCAAAAGAACACCAACTAGGCTCATGGGAAGGAGCAGCTCTAAAGGTAGTGGCGGAGGGAGAAATCCCGAAAACCAAAGTCCTCACGGCTTTCTTCCCAAACAGTAGCCAGCATTCAACAGAAGAGATCCTGCAGTACCTGGAAAGGCAAAACAGCGGTTTGCCTGCCACAGGCTGGAGGGCTCTTAAGAGAATCGTTGTTGAAAAGACTGTCCAACTAGTCTTGGCAATCGATGCAGCAACAGCAGCCAAGCTTGAGAAGGAAGGGCCGACCAGGGCCTTCTACAAGTTTGGCTCAATCCAGCTCAAACTCAAGAGCAAAGGTGCGGACGAAGAGGTTAGGCAACCCCCTACAAAACCAACAGGGAAGACCTCCAACGAAGGTAGCATGGGCGTGAGCCAAAGAGCAGAAACGACCTCTACCACAACAACTTGCACGTCTGCCTCACAGGGCACCCCAGAGCAGGTAACACCTCAACAACAGGAGCCGGCTGGGGTAAATGTGACAGACAAACCAAAAGGAAAGGAAGGCGAAAGAGAAAGAAGTGAAAACTTAGGCTCTCGCCACTTTCCACTCTTTGAAAGGAAATCAAGGCCTGAAAAGAGAGAAGAGAGGCTGCGTGGTTCCTCAAACGCATCGGGAGGAAAGAGAAGGTACAGACCCCCAGGATCCTGGGATAAGGACCGACCCCGATCTCACGGAAGGAGGGGGGACAGCGACCCCTCCGATCGCCGGAGACAACATTGATGTTTCAGGTGATCCAGGCAAATCTCCATCACGCCAAAGGTGCAGCAGCAGTCCTGAGCAGGAGATTCGCCAATGAAGGGTTGGACTTAGCCCTTCTCCAAGAACTCTGGGGCGCAAGAGGAACAATTAGAGGACTCCCGACACAGGTGGGTAGGCTGATATACGATAGATCAAGTGTTAATCCAAGAGCATGTATCTTAATATCACCTAATACACGTTGTTTTACTGTTCCAGAATTAACAAACAGGGACTTAGCCACGGTGTTGATTGACCTCAACACTGCGTCCGGTAGGCTAAAGGTACTAGTTGCCTCAGCCTACTTTCCAAACCCAGGGGATAAATGCCCTCCAACGGGGGTGGAACAACTTGTGCAGTATGCTAACAGGAAAGGGTTGCCCTTGATCCTTGGCTGCGATGCGAATGCACACCACACCATCTGGGGGAGCACCGATACCAACGAGAGAGGTAAGGATCTCCTAGAATACATATTTAAGGTTGACTTACAAATAGAGAATTTAGGGTCCGAACCTACTTTTGTAAACAGAGTAAGAGAAGAGGTCCTAGACCTCACTCTTACGCTCAATCTTAACAACCTCTTGACAAAGAGGTGGAATGTCTCTGGTGAGACCTCGCTGTCGGACCATAAACACATAAGGTTCGATGTGGAGGCTCAAACGGAGATGAGTCTAACTTACAGGGTCCCCAGTTCCACAGACTGGGAAGGCTACCTTGAAACCTTACAAAACGAGATTGTCATAGAGGCCAAACAGGCCAAGACAACAGACAGTCTCGATTACATGGCGGAGGCAGTAGGCAGAGCAATCACCAAGGCCTACGAAGATAACTGTCCTCTCAGGACTAAAAGGACCACAAAAGATGTGCCTTGGTGGAACGAGAGGCTTAACAGCATGAGGAAAAAGCTGCGGAAGCTTTCCAACATAAGCAGAAGGACAGGCAACAGAGCCCCCTATGCCGCGGCTCTTACAGAGTACAATAAAGAAATCAGGAAATCCAAAAGGAATTCCTGGAGGCGGTTCTGTGAAAGGTTAGAAAACCTACCAGAAGCAGCTAGACTACAAAAAGCCCTACAGAAGGAATCTTCAAATCCGTTGGGGGCATTAACAACAGGAACAGGCCAAAACACATCAGACATGAAGGAGACTCTAGGGGTTTTAATGAGTACTCACTTCCCAGGGAGCACCCCGGTCGATGGCAACATGGACTGGCTCCCCTCGGAAAGAAAATCCCCACTAGAATGTGCAAGGTCAAGAAGAACTGCTGCCAGGATGTTCAAACCGGAGATAGTGAAATGGGCAGTAAACTCGTTCAGCCCTTTCAAGTCCCCAGGCGGGGACGGCATCTTTCCAGCACTACTTCAAGAAGGGATCGAAATCCTACTAGACTACATAGTGGCAATCTTTAAGGGCAGCTATGCCCTAGGACACATACCAAAGAATTGGAGGAAGGCAAGGGTGGTGTTCCTTTTGAAAAAAGGGAGGGATCCAGCCCAGCCCAAATAATACCGGCCTATCTGCCTTTCATCCTTCATGCTAAAGGCGATGGAAAAGGTAATAAATCGACACATCAGGGATGAGATCCTTTCAAGGTCTCCTCTAAGTGCGAACCAACATGCATTCATGATGGGAAAATCAACTACAACGGCGCTAAGTAGCCTAGTGGGAAAAATAGAAGACACACTGGCAAACAGAGAGATCCTTGCGGGGGTCTTTATGGATATTCAGGGTGCTTTTGATAATGTAGGGTACCGATCCATTGAGGAAGCCATAATGGACAAAGGAATTCCAAAGGGCACTGCCTCCTGGATAATGGCTCTCCTACACTCCAGGGAAATCATAGCCTCAGAAGGTGACCACACAGTGACAGTTAGGGCTAGGAGGGGCTGCCCCCAAGGAGGAGTGCTCTCCCCCCTTCTGTGGGCACTGGTGGTCGACGATCTGCTGAAAAAGGCAGAACAGAAGGACATAGATCTGCAAGCCTTTGCCGATGATCTAGTCCTCACCGTCAGAGGGAAGCACAAAGGAACTATAGAGGAACTAACCCAAACTGCGGTGAACTTCATCGATGAATGGTGCAGCGGGGAAGGACTGACCATAAACCCGGAAAAAACCGAGCTGGTCACGTTCACAAGGAAGAGAAGAACTAGCATCTCCCCCCCAACGATAAGAGGAATGAGTGTCAAGGACGTAAAGGAAACCAAATACCTAGGAGTAATCCTAGACCGAAAGTTAACCTGGTCCAAACACTTAGATTACGCACTTGCCAAGGGTACAGGAGCAATGGGTGCCTGCAGAAGGACCTTTGGTAAAAACTGGGGCCTAAGCCCCCGGCTAATATATTGGTCTTACGAGGCCATATTCAAACCAACAGTAACATACGCATCCTTCGTGTGGTGGCCTAAAGTTGAACAGACAGTTGTAACAAAAAGACTGCAACAGCTGCAAAGACTGACCTGCACAGGGGTATGTGGAGCGACAAAATCCTGTCCAACTGTAGTGCTAGAAGCAGTTCTAGATATGCTTCCACTCGGAGCAGAGATTAAGAGAAGGGCAGCTATCTCAGCCCTCAAAATGGGCAGCAGAAACGAAATTAAGCCCCAAAGGGATACGGGCCACATGTCTATATTAAAGGAATTTCCCAACCTGGACATGGAACTGCGAATCCCAGATCTGATGGTCAAGAAATATGACTTTGAGAAACCTTACCAGGTCACTGTGGGTGAGAGAGCGGACTGGCAAAAGGACAACCTCAACATGGGCGGAGCACGCCTTGTATTTTATACAGATGGCAGCCGGAAGGACAACAAATCAGGGCTAGGAGTGTATGGCAATAGAACCAGCATCTCACAGGCCCTAGGCTGCACGGCAACGGTATTTCAATCAGAGGTCCTAGCGATTGAATGCTGTGCTTGGAACATTCTGGCAAGAGGGCTAAGGAGAGGCAAAATACTTATCCTCTCAGATAGTCAAGCTGCTTTAAAAGCACTAGACTCGTTCGTGATAGACTCACGGACAGTGCAAGGCTGCAAGAGCGCTCTAAAAGCGCTGGCGGAGCACAATCAGGTACAGCTAGGCTGGATACCGGGACACTCCGGGCATGAAGGCAATGAAAGGGCCGATGCTCTGGCAAGAAAGGGCTCAGACGAACAGCTAATAGGACCGGAGCCCTTCTGTGGTGTCCCCCTGTGCATGGGACAAAACAAAATCCTATCCTGGGAGAAAGGTCAAAAACAGGAAGCCTGGAACAACTTCCCAGGAGGGAGACAATCAAAAATACTGATTGACCCTTTTAACAAGAAGTGGAAGGAGCTGCTTAGCCTAAACAAAAGGGAAATCAGTCTTCTAATAGGGATGCTAACTGGTCATGGGCCACTGAAAAAACATCTCAAGACAATCGGACTTAGTCAATCCGATCGATGCAGATTCTGTACAATGGAGGTAGAATCCGCCGAACACCTATGGCTGGACTGTCCGGCCATCTCTCAGAGAAGGTTCCCAGACAGCAAGGAACCTTTCTGCAAATATTCACTTGGTTTGCTATTCGGTTGCAGCGAAAATTTTAATTGCATAATCAATGATAACTGTTTAAAATCTTTGCTACACAAATATGCGAAGAAAGTGATCAGAACACATAAGGAAGTTTCTCTTGCAACGGGAAGTTTATTGTTGTGAGACTATCTGCCTCGACCCTTATTAATTCCGCCTGGCCGCCCCAGGGCCGCACTAATGCGAATGCGGTCGGGCGTAAATATGCTCTAAAAACTATATGAAAACGATTTTATCCATGCAATGCAAATATTGGTTGTAAATCATCAGAATATGTTTTGAACGTTTTCTACTTTGAGAGAATCCTCAGCTTTGGTTGTGAGGTTACAGGGACTGATCTAATTTCACTGGCCGCATTCTTAAGGCATACTAATTCATAGGCTAAGTGAATTTTCCACATAGTAACATTTAAAACAAATAAATTGTTAAATGAAAACCATACAACTTTTTTGAGAAATATGTTTTAATAATTTATAAAGACACTCAATGAATTGTATAAACGGAATATTTATCAAACTATTTTATAAAAATAAACTATTTAATGAAATCAAAACTCTGAGGGAGACATACATAACCCATATTTTCAAAATTAAATTATACACCAGCCATTTGGTTATTGTATAAAACTGATCTGTAGTCTTGTTATTTTTTGTTTGAGAAACAAAATTAATGTTAACTGGTTGAACTAGTTGAACTTCAGCGATTTTTTACAAACATGCTACCTATAAAATACGAATAAAAAAATAAAACTCGGATGTATCTGGAATCGAGATGTCTACAAAATGTACTTAGTAATCTAAACTAAAGGCACGATTCTGCTTCGCCTAAACGTTGATGATTGCTATTATGTGTAAATATGGTACATGGAGGGGACGTTGTACATAATACATTTGTACTGAGTATAATAAAAACACTCTACATCGTAAGAACGAGTATCTAAAACGAGTTAGAAATTCCGGACATGGAAGACGTGATTCTCCGAAATCCTTAGCGACCCGCCAAGTACATGTTTACATAAGAAAACAGTTCACTCCATACATAAATGTTATATGTAACGATTAAAATTCATTTCATTATCTACAACTTAGTTGCTTGAAATTTTTCGTGACCTACCAATAAAAAAATACGCTTAGTAACTTTTTCCTGTTGTAGTTGTGTATACCGGGTATCTCAGACCACCCGTACACCCCTTTTAAAATCTACACAATTAATTATTCACAAAAATAAATTATGCCATTAGCGGTAAACCGGCTGGGCTCTATCTATTGATGATACCTAACTTCAATGTACAGGGTGATAGAGTAACCTACCCAGACCGGAAGTCATTAATTTTAAATATGGACCCCCACTTTTTATGTTTTTTTTATTCTACACATAATTCTAATTCAACTTTACGATTTAATGTGTACCCCTGATCATAACAGTTTGGGAGATAATTGAGGTAGAAGTTTGATTTTTTCCATAAGAATAACATGGGGCTAAATTTCTAATCAATTATCTCTGTTAATTTCCCGTCAAACTAAAAAGGCCAAGAATAAAAATCTGTTAGCTTCTTCTTTTAAACACTCTAGCAACATTAATTATTAGTTTTGTCATAAAATTCTTCTATTTTTCCATACATTTTTCAATATGGCAGAGATTACTTAAAAAATCTATAGAAAAATAAAATTAATTACGCGATAGTCGGTATTTTATGATGAAATATTATTTAAAATTAGGTTATAAGATGTTTTTATGCTTAGACATTTAGTTATGTTAAAGGTAAAAGTTTCAGTGTTAATGGATATTAAAATTTGCTCCATGTTATTCTTATGGAAAAAAAACAAAACTTTCACCGCCATTATCTCCCAAACCGTTAGGATTACGAGTATACATTAAATTTTAAAGTAGTCTTAAAATTATGTCTAGAATCCAAAAATACCATAAAAAGTGTGGGTTGGTATTTAAAATTAATGACTTATGGTTTGGATGGATTACTTCTGGTACACCTTGTACTGTACATTGAAATTATCATGAATGGATAGAGCGCAACCGGTTTACCTATAAATGGCACTATTTGATTTAGTGAAAAATTAATTTTGTAGATTATAAAAGGGGTGTACGGGTGGTCTGGGACACCAGGTAGATGTAAGTTTTTTTTTAATCGTGGGTTTTTCATTAAATGTAGTGGTTAAGATATTTAGGCCTACATCGCTAAAATAAGCAAATATTTTGCTTTAAAAACACATATTTCATTTAATTTGGAAATTTATCAACCAGTAGAGAAGCGTGTAAGTGCTCACAAAAACTTTAGTTGTTCATTTTGCGTTTTTCCTGACCGTCAGAATAATACGGGTTGCGGTTTTTTGTTTTAGTTTTGCCTTGCGTGAGCGTTCTAATGTATGTATAGAGTTATATGATTAAAAGTCTAAAGTATTCATAGTAGATCTACAAAAATCCATTATCAACTTATTTGTTTAGCGGATGTACCTCCCAAATGGTAAAGGCCATATATACGCTGGGCAAATATTTTAAGCCTGCAGTAATGAATTCGGTATTTTTTTAAACTCTGTTTTCAACGGAATAAGTCCACAGTTAACAGACAATCAATTCATATCGTCGTTCATAAATAAAACAGTAATAATACATGCCTACATTATAACCTAAAATTATTATCAAAATTACAGAATAATAACAGTATAATAACAGAACCAGTTATTCTTGCAGTTGGTTTTGAAACTCATGGTGTCTACATTACTACACCAGTACACCAGACTAAGTTATTTCATCAATATAGGGTGAAAAGTCTGTTTGCGGGCCGTGATCTAAAAGCGCGAAGCAAACCGAGGTTGAAATTTCGATCAAGGCACAGAAAACATTTTAGGTCCACATTATGAATGCTATTATCACACTGCATTTATAAAGGATAAATTGTATAATTTTACAATGGATGCTCAGTCAATATTTTAAGTACAACGACTGCAGCAGGTACCATTATGTTTGCCATAGGTTTATGCTAATCCAGGAATCGCAACAGTTAATGTGTGAACGTTTAACGCTTCGCTACTTTCGCCTAATGTAGAGCATTGCCGCGCTGATTTGGTAAGGCCTACATGCAGCACAGAGTAAGTGGTTCCATATGAGTTGTTTTCACATTTATCCATTATTAGAAAACAAAAATGCATTTTTTTTTTCTGCAATTAAGCTGACGAGAACCGAACTGCCATAATACAAATAAATTCACCGCCTTTTTGAGTCTCAAATGAATAGCGACAGTGGTGAGTGCTGCGGGCCGCCAGGCTGCATTCCACCCCCACCCTTGGAATGTGGTGGGATACAAAGGGCTGTTCTGTTGTTCCGAATCGCCGCCACTGGGGAAAACCAGTTCGGCTACAGGTGTTGTGAGGGAAGGTCGGTCGAGGGGTAGACGACGCGTTGGCGTTCTTTCTTCAGTAAACTGCGTGTGAATACAAAATAATTATTATAACTTATTCCTTTTTACTGTGAGTGATCTCCTTCAAGAACGAAGATTGAACCAAATAGCTTCTTTTGGACCGAACACATTGTGGGACCAGACACCATCAAGAAGCCTAGTCTGGTAAGTGCGCGATCGTCCAACTCATTACAAAAACCTTGATTCTGTTTAATGATTGCTGTACATTTGGTTTTGGTTTTATCATTTGCTTAATTAATGTTGGTACACTGTAAGTTTGGCGTTGTTATCTTGCCTCATATTTAGGTAGGTATACTTTAATCCCAGGCCCAAATGGATAGTTCTCAAATAATGAGCATCATTTAATTGGTTTATTAGCCTATTTTTCTCAATAATTTGGACTCATCTTACCTTTTGTTTAGAAGGTTGGATTCATAAACATCATATTAATAGGTAATAATAATAATTTTTATTCCGCTGAAAATATTTTACAATGTATGGGGATTTACGGATCAGGTTTTTAACAATTTTTAATATTTGAAAATTTTTACTTACATTAAACCATTTAATATTTTGAATCATCAAATTAGCTTAACTGGTTACAAAGAAAATTCAATTCAAGTTTCCCATGTCATTTTGGGAAATATTTAACAAATTATACACTTATTTATCATCATATCTTTGAAAAAAAATTATGAACCTTCAGGTAAGTAGTAACAAATATTTGCTTAAAACATCTGATCACAACACACCTACATAGTAAACCCCATTTTATTCTAATAGAAAACCTATTACGGGTCCCGTGCCTCGCGATGCGCTGCAATTATCAGAGTATTTGGTGGTCACACCTTGCTCCACGGTAATAGGGGACCGAGTTACTTTGAAAGAAATTTTAATTATGGTAAAATCATATTACACCATATTGGCATTTCATCAATCGATTTTCAACACTACTACTCCATTATTACGTGATGGTTCTTAAGCCGATTTGTCCTAGAGCCTCTGCCTAAAAACTCCTATAATATTTAGATAAATTCACAGATGTTGGATCTAGATATAGTCCAGGCTCTAAACAGGTTGGGCATGCACTGAAGGGCTAACCAAATTTGACTTTGGATTATTGTTGGTAACATTTAGTAGATGTAAAAAATCGATGTTGCCACATTTCCAGAGTGGGCACAACACGGGGGGACGCCCCCTAGAGGAAATCATAGGGGAAACTGTATTGGTCTATGTCATGTTGTACATCGTGTTAAAGGTCTTTGAATTTTGATCAAAATTCCACAAACCAGATGTCAAAAGGTAGAATATAACGCGAGTTATCGCGGTTTGAAATTTCTGTAAAATGCTTTTTTGCAAAGTTTAGACCATGGGCCGCCAATATGAAGCCCTCCCCCCCCCGGTGGGAATTTATGACTTACTTTTTTTTGTTGGTATTACCTACCAGATTAAGAATTCAGTTGTTTGCCTTTTAAAATTACAGCATATTCCAGAAAACCAAGAAAAGACGGCCCACGAGGAGTCAGACAAAATTTATTTAAAGTTGCATAGGTCGAGTTTGGTATCAAATTAAAGGTCCCACATAGCAGAGTACAATGCCAATGCCGCAAACTAGACTTCAAATGGATGACCGAAACGGAATAGCAGGCAAACAAAGTTTCCATTAAAATATATGGGTAAAACTTTAAAATGCAATAACTTTCTTTATACCCAACCTTTAAACGTCGGGTTTACGGCATTGTACCCTGCTAATTGGGACCTTAAATTTGATACGGTACCAAACTTGATCTTTGCTGCTATTTAAGAATTTTGTCTGACTCCTCGTGGGCCATCCCTCTTAAGGGTTAAAAAAAGTGATAATAGCTTAACAGAGTAGACATTTATGTCCATTATTGATATACCAAGTCTTGTAACTTTATCTATAATGGTAAAAAATATATTTCACCGTTCCGGGACTTTTCAACCACACTGTAGGCTATATAAAACATGTTATTTCACTTTTTCACCATAAATCTAAAAAAAATCATAATTATTTGGAAATCTATAAGTAGAGAGCTTCAGAACGACCCATTAATTAATAAAATTGGCCAAGTTAAACTGTTTGGTTTTTTCTGTCAAAAGATTTTTGAAAATGAATAATTTTAATGATTATAGTAGATTTTTTATTTTTCATTGTTTTTTCGTATTTTTCGGGATATGCTGTAATTTTTAAGTGGCAAACACCTAAAACCATAAAGTACATGTCAATACAAACACAAAAATGTATAGGCCTATGTCGAAAATTCCCATGGGGTTGGGCCGGGGGCTCACATCAGCCTCTGCTCTAAGGGCCATGTCATACGAGCGCTAAACGCCGCGTTGATAGCGTCGCGTTGATAACGCTCCAACCCGGCAATGGGGTTCTTATGACTTGAACGTTCATTTGAGGTCGGCTTTGTGGTATTGTTACCTGTTAAACAGGATCCTAAAGCTTACGTTAAATATTTAATTACAAATTTCATGGGCTACCCTAAATCGGGCTGAAAATTATAATGTAGGCCTAATCATAATATTTTGGACAGCAGGACAGCAATCGAAGACGGCAAATGAACACTGAAAAGACAATCTTTAACTTAATTTTCAGGATCTTTATAAAGAAGAGATAAATAGTCTATAATTGAAATAGAATTGAAAACAAAACTCGCCACTAGAGAAAAACAGATAATTTTAGACAGGTATAACTGAAATTAGAAATTGTATTGCAAAATTTTAAAACCAGAGAGAAGGCGAGGCCCTTCTTTCTACTTTTAGAAAAAATAAATAAATAAAAGTCAATCTCTTTTAAACCTCGATTCACCTCTGCAGTCATAAAACGGCTGGATACAAATTCGCCAGCGGTTGGAGGGTCGACGAAAAGATTCAAATTCGCCAGTTCCAGGAATCTGCCCGCAGCCCCTTGGCGCGGTGAAACAGTAGATGACCCCGGTTCAAGTACGTGTTTATTCGGCGGTGACGACCTATCCTGATGGCAGTATTTAAACGGAATGGTAAATCGGCCAAGCAAACATCACCTTGAGAAAAATCAACGATCGGAAACCATCGTTCCGACAATCTTCAAAAATAATTTTGAGTAATCTAGTTCATCATTAGTTAATTATATTATGTTATATACAGATAGGTGCGTGCGTACGTAGGTATGTCGCCATGGGAATGTTGTAAGCTAATGTTACTCAAGCATCGCCTACGAGTTAATTAATAGTAGTTAATACAATGATTGTATTATGAAAGTGTTAAAGCCACGAGTAAAGATGTAAGTTAATAGAGGACGAGCGAAGGGAGAGTTCTATATATCTCACGAAAATCAATAGATTTTAGGGGCTATGGGTAATCAGTATTTACACAAAAATTGCCAGGATCAGTTCAGTCGTTTCATATTTAGACACTTAGAATAAATTTTTCATTCTGTAGGATTATTTTATATAAAATTAAATGACTAATCAATCTCACATTGGCCTATATGTACATAAAGTGTTCAGTTAACTTTTTCTTTTTCATTAGAATCTCATATTATTTTTAATGCTATTTGTCAGGGAGAAAACAATTTAACAGTATAGCTTAGGACTCGGTCAAGTCGGAAACAACACTCAACTGCAGTGAGGAAGAGCTCGACCGGCCACATTCCTGGGCTCCCCGAGGGGATGAGCGTTAGTTCCTAGAACTGGCGAATTTGTATCTTTTCGTCGACCCTCCAACCACTGGCGAATTTGTATCTGGCCCATAAAACTCGCCTAGCGCTACGGCCTTGGCCGCGAGGCGGCATACGGGCTCAAGTAGACTGGAGCCCGAATCTTGTCCGCTTGGTATTTTGTCCCATAACAGCAATGTTAAATTTGGAACATTACTGTGAGTTTGTTTATCGTCTGAAAATTTCAAACTTGATGTAATTTTAAATGTTGCCATAGTATCTAGTGCTTGACGGGATAGAAAATTTATTGTCACTTATATTGGGGCGTATTAACCTTAAAATACGCACCAGATTAATTTGATATATCAATATTAAAGGGGAGGTTATTATAAAATCAAAATCATACGGTTGTTGTCATCATTTAGTGGCCATTTTATTTGTAAAATCATGAACATTATTTTAAAAGGAAATAACTAGTTGTGAATCTAAACACTGATTATATATAGCGCTAGTGTAGTTCCCTCTTTCTGGGCCTTATACAAACTGTGAGTGTCGTTACAACGATTAACCTACATGAAAAATGTGTTATAAGATTAAGTGGAGTAAATTCAAATGAAAAGAATTAACATATTTCCATTTCCTTAAGTACCACACTTTTCCACACTTTCAATCAGTAGGTCTAAAGAAGTTCCTGTTATTAAAAAGTAGTAAAATTATTTTCAATTTTAGTAAATTGACAAAGTGCCGCCCTTAAAATGTTCTAGCCTTTTCAGCCATATTTAGAAATATGGTCCTGATTAAATTAATTATCATACAGTGTTTTCAATATCTGGAAACAAATATAAGCAGATATTTTGTGATGAAGTACGGGCTAATATTTTTTTGTTTTTGCAGCTGCAGTATTGAAGATATCTTTGAAGATACCAAATTCGACGGAATCTTGCGTAAAAATCATCTGATGGTTTTTTTTAACCAAGCGAAGACCCGGATCATTCAAAAGTAAGTTGATTTTTACTAAACAGTTTTTATATGTGTGCATGGATTATTCTACCTATCAAATTGATATTTTAAATTCAATCAATAATTTGAGGGCACCATTCTTTTCTTTATTGTGGCTTAACACTTTGTTTTTTATTTTTGTCATATTACCTACTTAAATTTCCTTTGCTTAGAAGAGTATTAGTAATATTTTGGGTCAATGTAGCATAGCTTTTAATGTTCATGTTAAAGTTCAGTCAAGATTTTGGAAGACCACTTGGAAAACCCACTTTTTTGCTCATTATTGGCTTTGTGATTGATGGGGCACGCAATGGGGTGTTTGCAGTACCCACATATTTTAATAATGATAATATCTTAAAACTTTAATGAATTGTATTTTATTATTGTCATGTGCTGTAATTATTTTTCTATAGCTGTAACATAAATTACCAGAGAGTTGTTAGATAAAAGAAATCGTCTCCTTTTTATTATATCTGGAAGGATATCATTAATTGATGAGTTTATATTGATGTTAAATATAGTTGTTCGTTTAGAGATTATTCTTTATATTTTATTTGGTTCACTGTGATTCACAACAATTGGATGGATTCAAATATTTTAGCATTGTTGACTTATATTTGAAATCAGATAAGTATCAGATAAATGAAAAATACTTTCTCCCAACAATATAAGAAGGTGTTATAAGTAGGCCTACCATAATTTTATAGGGCAAAAACGGGACGATCAGTATGTAAACCCTTCCCCCCCACAATGCTAATGGAGAACGAGTCATTGGTTTTTAATGCAAGATTTAAATTTAGATTAAAATTGTTTAAAGAAAATTGTGCCTCATAACTTCCAAGATTTTATTTTAGTCCGGCAAACTTAAAATGTTTATGTTGAGTATTAAGGATTAGTTAATTCTTCAAAACTAAATGTTAATCAAATAAGTTGTTTATTTTTTGTTAGTTTATTAATCTAACACGAGCTCAAAAAGATATGGAATACATATTCTTGATTTCTTGAATAAAAATAAAGTTTATATAGTAATAATTGATTATTGTCACATTGGACTAGAACTTTTCAAATAATTTGTCTATTTCTTCTGATTTCACAATTGCCTAGACTTGTCCAGCCAACCCTTATTTTTCATCTATATCGTAGCCTACATCAAATATCACCTCGACTTTAAATTCTATTACCATCTAAAAATTGAATCTTCATCCTAATTTAGTAATGTTTTATTGTTGTTATCAGAATATTATCAGAATATTTATTTCCAGACGCAAAACGAAAAATATTATTGAGTTTGTTGTTGATAATTCCCTATTTTTCTCAATATTTACAAAAAACCGGGACTAAAGCAAAACCGGCCGGTACACCGGAACAAGAGACCGAGACAGTCCCGACCAAACCAAACGTATGGCAAGCCTAGTTATAAGCCTCCAAACATTCATGTCTTGATGGCGCAGTCAAATAGCTACCAGCTAAACAGACTCTATGCCACGCGCGTCTGTGACTAACAATGTACTCCATTTACTGCCAAATGAAAAATTGGATTTTATAAACACTTGTTGCTTTTTAACTTTTGAACGCGTATTTTCTCGGAGAGACTGGGGGGTGTCATTTTATTCAGCATCTATACTTTTAATACGCTAAGGGTTTTTTTTGCCTTGAGAACTCCTCCTACAATTTTCAACCGATTTTCAAGTTTTTGGTGTCATTGGATAGGGCTTGGTCTGTAGTTGTTTCCGCCAAAAATTTATGAGAATCGGACTGAAAATAAAGGCGCTATCCATCATTGAAATCTCAAAGTTTCCCATTTAGGCTAAATAACAATTGGGATTGAATAAAACATTTTAAACATATGTTAATAATCAGCTGTAAGTACGTGTAGTTTTGGTGATTAAAGATATTCACAATATTGGATTGTTCGGATGCCATTGATTTAAAGCTAAAAGTAACTTTTGTATTGTATTAAAATAAATTGCTCGATTTCGAACAACACGTATACTAGTTTTAAATCTTAATAGGCCACAAAATTTTCATCAAAATTTTTGGAGCCGTTTTTGAGAGATTTTGATTTTCCTTTTTTAAAGTTTTTTAGGGGTAAATTGCCCTTATAAACCAATTAATGAAAAAAACACACATGAAATTATCATGGATTTTTACTTACATACCAAATTTAATCCAAGTCGGACCATTGGTGCGCAATCTCTACATTCTCTAACACACACCCACACAGAAATCACTCTGTAAACCACTTTTTTGGACTCAGGGAACACCAAAATTGATAAATCCACCAACAACTCAAATTAGGAAATTTTGACGAAACAATACTATCTCCATATAATTTATGGTATAGGAGGAGGAAGTAAAAATCAAACGAATTTATAGGTTCATTGATTCTACCAATTGTTTTATTTGAAAATAATAGGAGTGAGACTAATTTAACTACTATGTGATGTCCTTGTCTTAAAATAGTGAGATAAT
>CM061533.1:237210982-237246484 GCA_030545055.2 Neoaliturus tenellus
TAATATAGAAATGTTGGAGAGAAAAGTTAATATTTCCTGAGATCTCCAGGAAGTGTAAAGTAAAGTTAACATTGTAAAAATAGTAATTTAAGTTTTCAACAAACCAGATGCCCGCGGAGATATTATCTTCTTCCTCCAACGCACAGAGTTGGTTCGAGTTAGGTTTGCACCCATCAGACTCTGATTGAAAACAAATGCAGGAAATCGAAGTTGAAATGTATCTTAAACTAAACTGTAATGGTTAAACGACAGACTTGTTAAAAACGTAACTAGCATTTCACCTGTACTACTTAACCACCCACTGAATCTGGGAAATACAGCTACTGTACCGCTACTACTGAATAACACCATAAACTTTGAGAGAAACAATGGGATGACGTCAGTTGAGCTAAGCTTGCCTGACAGCATAAAACCACATATAAAACACACCTACACCTACAGCTACTGGCGTACACGCCACGCCACTGGCGGTATCTTATCAGATGCTGCAACAATCCCCTTATCAGTGATGGCCGAGACTCGATACATTCCAAACCTCTGCGCACTGGCAGATAATTGGTACCTACTCATTTTTAGCAAGTAATCACTAAGCAATTCTTTGAACAAGTTTTTATAATCGTTGTGTGTGACTAATTTTTAGCTTAGACAGGCTTTAAATCAGACCAGTATGGTTTTGCACAGTTATTTTCCCATGATTTCCCAATCAAAGATTAAAAATTTCCATTTATTACAGGATGTATATCACCTAGAATATATTTTTGTGAGTGTATGTACTTAATTAAATTAAATTAAAATTATGTACTTAAAAGTCTTCTTCAATACTTCTTTGTAATGCATGTAAGAGATAATTTAAAAAACCAAGCTACCAAGCTTTAACGTAAAACATTTTGTTAATTTTTTATTTTGATATTTTTAGAGAAGTTAGTCAAAGAAAAGGTGTAGTCTATGTATTTTAATCTATTTTAATATTGGAGTAAAATTTGAGGACTTTTAGGTTGCAAATGTATGGAAACTCGCAAGTAAAAGGAGAGAAGCACAATTGTACGTTGTCAATAAGACTCAATTCTCACAAACATTCCTTTGTTTCGTTGGCTATGTTAACATGTAAGGTTTCTCGGCGAATACATTCTTTTGATTCATTCATGGTAACAAATTACTTAGTATAAAAATTGTATTCAGTGGTAAACGTGGATCAAACAAACTTGCGTTTTGCTACTTTAAAATTTGGTGCATTAATTAATAATTTTACAGTTACTTCTAAGACCTTTGTTTACAAATATTTGAGTTTCCTCAGATAATATTTCCAACAATATTACGAATTCCTAACTTACGTTAGCGTTTCCAACATATTCGAATCAAATAAAAATTTGTATTCAGTTATAAATTTAAATATTTTTTGACATAACCGTCTAAATCTCAAACAAAATCAACCAAGTATAAAAAGCTGAAACTTTTATAAAAATACCAAATTCGATCAAATTTCAAATGGAGTTAAATATTAACTTTACAATATAAAACTATTTTATTTCATTTGAAAATTATTTATTTAATGCAGCACGTTCATGAACTAACTTACTAGTCAACATGCGTATATTAACATCTAAACCCCATTTTTTGAAAAAAAGATTTTTCGTTTATATTTTTGAACTTTTAATTAAATTATACGCATAGGTTTAACAAATATTTTGACATTTTTTATCTATATATTTAACTACAAAAATTATTTTGTATAACATTTCTCAGTAATCCATAAAAGTACTTCATTAAATTGTTTTGATGATATAATTGATACATTAAAACCACAGTAGCTGCACTTGTAACCGTTTTTATTGATCGCCGAACATTAATTCAAGAGCACTACACAATCCATTTTAACCGTTACCGATAAAAACATTTTGAGTGCATTTAAACTCGGAACAATATTACTGTACATTGTTGCCAGTACGGTCATACAAATCGAAATATACTAAAAACAATAGGGTATTACGTTCTGAAATGTTTTGCGATTTTACCTGAACCTAAGCGATAACCTAAGGCATGATGAATTTGCATTATACCGGAACTTGAGATTTTTGAGAATGTTACAAATCATTCAATCTATGAATGTCTCACTGATGTGTCAGTAGCCTACAGTTATAGATCATTAATTTGTATGACATTAATTATTTTGTACTGTAATGAATTGTAATACACTAATTAGGATTAAGATTTCACAGTATCCTACTTGCACATTAATTATAGTTGTGACAGTTTTTGTGGGTAGCCTATACGAAACAATTAAGCTTATAGAACTATACTTGCTGTACAAGTATAGTTCTCTACTTTTATTGTCTCTGGCACAAACCATTTTTTTATGTAAGAGGGTCCAGCAGAACAATTACGTTGATGTGTGTATTGAATCACTTATACAATGTTGAGTATTTGACTCTGATCCATGACAAATAAATATGAGAACGATTTAACTTTATAAACCTTCTAGTTCAACTCAGTTTTAATATTATGTCAAACTACCAACTATTGTATTTAGTTTAATTAATTTTATTTGTTAAAATGGCTATTAAATATTTCTTAGCATTATAGTATTAGTGTAGACCTACTGATTTTCATTCGTAATTTTAATAAAAATGTAGACACTAAATGCTTATATACTTTTGTACTTCAATTAACAATAATTTAATTCAGGTCATAAATTGTTGGGGTTTCACTATTTACCAACACAAATTTTAAACCATGACATCCATCCATTTAAGTTAGTACTGAGTCAGTACTCTAACTTAAGTTAGTACTCTACTGTATTAAGCCACGATAATCACATTTTTTGCCATTTACACCTACCAAACATAAATTGAGAATATAATTTTTCCCAGGCATTATCATGGCGAGGCCGGGTTAGATCTGGTTTAACTGGGCCGTACTGGACCAAGCTAGCGGATCAGACAGTATAGGTATTGAAAATGTAATAGTAGATATGCGAATCAAATAAGATTCACCTTAGAATTCACCTTAGAAAAGAGTGCTGATTGGCCAAATCACCAAATGGAGTACATTTGCTAGTACACAAAATATGAATCAAGTACAGCCTGCGTTTACGCCAACGCTGTTAAATTTAATGTTTATAACTTATGTCAATATTTGTAAAAGGCCTAAATGTTTAAAAAGTAGTCTAAATTGTGTCAGTATGGTCAATTGTTATTTTCAAAATATATATGTCAAGTGTATTATTGCTCAGCATCTCAGTTGATGTCCTTTTTTCGTGGACTATGTTTGACGATTTGATGACCACTTGACCTTCAATTTGTAATTTGTTATTATTCTTTAGGGCGTTTGCCACACAATTTAATAACTGTACATTTCACAGCAATGAAGATATTTCTTTATTTAATTATTGTTTACGATTAGGAGTGCCGTATGATAAATAAGAGTATTTTAAGTATAAATAAATCATAACGAAATTCTGTACCCTACAGTAAATTTTTAAATCGTGTAAACCGCGTTACTCGCTCGAATACATCTTCTTGAAATCTAAGCATTTAAAACTATTCAGCAACTCAAATTATTTACAGTGTGATTCGTGTATTCGGCAAAGCTTCTAGCAGTAACAGCGGGGTTCTGCGAGTTATCCAGAGAGATAAACGATTGTAAATGAGGAAACGGACGGTGGTAAATGACTGGAGGAAATGAGCGGATCTGTGATTCATCAGGCAGACTTGATCCGATCCAACAAGTGGGGTGATTTGATGCTCATTATAATGTCATCGGTGTCACTTTGTGAGTCATTACTGCAATTTGTCCCAAGTATCCCAGCCTGAATGTATGTATATCTATGGGCAAATTAAGCTCGTAAAGTTTCCGTTTATCAATGTTTATCACTTTATCATTGTTTAGTTTAAGCATGGCAGGAGTGACTTGTCATTCATTATCTACTTCTGTGAAATCGTAGATTTTGATGGCAAACAATTTTTATTTAATTAATATGGATTAGTTAATTAGTATAGGATGGATGTCCAGGCATAACTAATTATTTTTCATGTAACATTTGCAAAAGAATACACATATGCCTCTGTTTAAATGTTGGAATTGTTTTAGTTAAGAGATATGCAGGAGAACAAATAGTAGTTTTTAAACCAAGTTGATTGGTAATGGTAACACAACTTTAGTAAGATAAAAACTACGTAATCTTTTCGTGGTACATGTAGTTTAGGCAATAAACTACGGTAATAGTGCTTCGTATTGACACCTTGGAAACATACTAAACTTTTAATTACTCTACATCTATTGGTTTCCAGTAATGTTAATATAGTCATAAAAATGTAAAAGAAGCTTCACAGATTGAAATAGGCGAGTGTATCAGTTGAATGAATTCCCCACCCGGAAATACGTTGTATCACGAGTAAATGTTTACATGTCCACGTCTTGGATTTGATAAAAACTGTTTGAGAGCACCAATAACAGATTGTACCGTCTTGAAAACAAGAGGATAAACCTCGCGTGGGATACAAAGACATACCCTACTTATATTAAATTTCGTTTCAGTTTTCACGTTTTCAACAAAGAATGATATCTGATTTTGCAAATAATAAATAATAAACTGTATGTTAAGGGTAAAATAGACTACACTAATAATAATTTCATGCGTGTTTTAAACTTTATGAGGTTTTATTTACAAGTATAATACGCTAGGCCTAAGTATAAATTGTGAATTAGATTTTATAGGGAGATGGTTGTGAGGCTAGCTAATTATCAGCCTATAGGTGTGCTTTAGTTTATTGAAATAAAAATAATTTTTGATCGATATTTAGTTCATGCAAGTAAAGTTACATTAAAACACATATTGAATAAATATGCTTAGGGTTTTCATATAAACCATGTAAGTAATATTAAATAATCAAACCATTTCATCTATAAAAAGTATAATGTTGAATAGGCAAAATCGATTTAATATTAATAACCAATTAAAGCAACAAAGTATAACAAAATTGACACGTAGATATCCACTGGGTCAAATTACCATTACGACAGTTTAAATAGACATATGCAGTGTCAACGTGCGGTGAAATTCTAACGGATTCAAAGTATTTAAATCTTAGTGTTTCTAAAGTCACGTTTTCTTAATTTAAAAATATACTTTAGTATTTCGCATAACACCGCACCAAGTATAATATTATTTTAAGGTGATACGCTTTTTTATTCTAGAATTCAAATTGATAACATAACACGCAACCAACCTGTCGGTTTCCAATTCTTGAGCCTCTGCTTCCTCCTGGCCGTCTTGACCTCGCACAGCCTGATGCCCATGACTGACAGACTCTCCGCCCGACACTGACTCATGGTCCAAACGACACCCCCCATCCCCTACTAGCAAACGACTGATAGCGATAAAGTAACCGAGAGTACCAATCCCCATGAGTGGATATCCTTTCACTATCGTTTTACTTCCAGTTTTTACCTTCACAACTGGGATTATCTGGAGGATTCT
This sequence comes from Neoaliturus tenellus, assembly GCA_030545055.2. Taxonomy (NCBI): domain Eukaryota; kingdom Metazoa; phylum Arthropoda; class Insecta; order Hemiptera; family Cicadellidae; genus Neoaliturus; species Neoaliturus tenellus. Next base: position 237,216,459 of record CM061533.1, read on the forward strand.
CACGTTACGGAATTAAAAACGAGGATATCCCGTCGTCGCGTCGAGTTTCACCTGGTCTTTACACTTTCCACTACGTCTCAAAATTTTATTTGGGTTTTGTTCTCCTTACAGTCGGTTTTTGTCTAGCAAAACAAAATTCATACTATATAGGTTAAACAAGAATATTAGATTTATATCAAAAGTTTTTAAGGTATAGACATTTAATTAGAGAGCCTACATAAAACATTTTTTTACTACTAAACTGTTAGTGATTTAAACTGTTAGTACTACAAAATGCGTTCGTTGTGTCAGATTGACATTTTTGTCACATTATGTAAAAGGAGGTCAAACATGGATCGCCGTTCTTATCTAACCTTGCGCCAAATGTTATCGCTACTCAGATGTTGACTTTGATAATTTTATTTACATTGGCTATCTTGTAAACATCTGAAGTGGCAAATTTGTGTTTCTCATCCCTTAGAAAATCTGCCGAAAAATTATCTAAATATGGAGAAAAACTAAGACTATTGGGGTATAAATTATTGTATCATTGTGTACTATTTTTAATTATTAAACTTGTAAAGAAAAGAAAGTAACTACTTACATTCCGCATCCTATAGGCCATACTTTTTGAATATTATACCCCTACAGATTCTTATATTTTATTCATAAATTCAAATGGTAAACAAATTATTGAATTTACATGGAGTTATCAACCGTTTTACATATCAAATACAGGTAATAAAACGGATGCAAAATTTGATCGTAATTGACAAAAAACTTAAGAAATAAAAGTTGCTCATTTACAAAAATACAAACCAGAAGCTCTCCAAGACTTTATCCTTTTCTTCCGACGCACTGAATTTACTCGGGATAGCTTCGTACCCATGATGAATGGTGAGCCACAAAATATTTAACAGTAGGTTAAATGATAATAGGTTGTGTGTGATAACACATAAACGGTTTAGTCACTGTGTAGACCACACTTCGAACTTATAAAAAACCACATCACATCTTAAAACAGACGCACAGTTTAACGAAAACAAATTTGGATACAAAATGATTTCATACCAAGTAAATCAAATGCGCGACATAATGATACTAAATCCACGCCTCGCCGCTCTCTGACAGTAGACTGAGGCTATCTTATCAGTTGCTACACTTGTCTTATCAGCGATGGCGTCGGTCCGCTACGTCCCTGGAGCACATACCTCCGACACCTTTCTGTGCACCAATTAAAAATGATAATTAGGTACATACTTTGTCTTGAACAAAATGTCTTAACGAAGCGTGGAATAGCTTATGATATGGCACTCTGGCAGGCAAGACTATTTAAATAATATGCTAAGAATAGTATTCTTTCTTATCTCGTACTGAAATTCTTGCGAAAATAAGTTGTTTCAAGATCACAATTAAGGGCGAATAGATTAAAATACGTAACAAATTTTGTATAACAGAGTAGAGATGTATTTAGCTGGGACTTGCGGGCACGTCCTTCCATAAGTCAAGATTATGAGGTTGGATCTCTCATATAAATGGCTTGCTTTATAATTTAAATGGGGCGCAACAAGACATATATTTTATCTAACTTGGTTATATGGTATTACAGGTTAATACATTACTTCATTCTTAAAGAAATGTAAAAAATATAAAATTACTATTGCTAAAAAATAAATTTTGTTCGCGATAAAAAAAAACATATGTCACTTTATGTTGTGTACGTAAAATAATTGTGAATATTACACATTTTTAAGCAAATTTCTTGCTCAAGAGGCTACATAGAACGATACTTTAATATTCCAAAATAGCACAGAATATTTATTTTACGTCAAATAAACGTTCAAAACTACGAAAAAAGATATTTATTTTACGTATATTTCATATTCAAAATATTAAAGTTAAATGACGCAAATTTTTATATTTATTTTATGTTTAATACGTCAAAGTAAAAAAACATAAAAATTTTTACATTTATTAAACATTTACTTAAAAAATATTAAAAACCCTATTAGCCTTATTTTGTTTTTTATGAGATTAAAGTGGCAAAACACCGGTAACTTCTTCATGGGAACTTCAAATAATATTTAAATTAAATTAAACCGGAATATAAGTTCCATACATAATTTTTTGGTAAATAAAAAATGCATTGAGTTTATTAAAGTTAAGTACTAATTACAAAATGTAATTCATATTCTTGTGATATTAAAAATATACAATTCAAAGTACACTTTTTGACCGTCTAAAACTTTTGAAAGTTTTAAAAACACCTGACAAAATCCAATTTGTAAGTTATTTCAAATTTGGGCCAACTTTTTGACTTTAGACTTGCAAAGCCATGTGCATTAGGAAACGCTGAGTTATTTATGGAACTAGTAACATAAATAAAAACACTTCCAAGAACAGCTCAGGTGTTTAAGAGGTAAGAGCGTCAAAACGATAAGTGAAATGTTTATGATGGTTCACTAAATCCTGGCATGAGTAGGAACTTTTTATCAGTTTTGATTACATTTTTCAATGTGTTGGTTAGCATGGACACATATATTTACAAACTTTGATGTACAAATAATACATTAATTTGCAATTTTTCACTACTTTTGTAATATCAAATTTTTGACGTATTTGATATTTATTTTTCGTAAAATTTAGTGAACCTAATTGAACTTACTTTTGCGAATACCGATTTGATATTCAGATATGAAAAATGTGACATGTACGTCAAATAAATATTCTGTGTTGTGTGGATTAAGGTAGTTACACATAACACAGAATATATTGGCCTGTGATCGTCATGTACAGCTCAAACAATTGGAGTAGAGTAACAAAGTTTATTTATTTATTTTTTAAATTATTTTAATTGTAAATAGTATTTTATAAAACGGGATAGTTAAATAAAAAATGATAGAATGTTTGTAAAATGTGAAATTGAAAAATTGTCTTTCAGTAATGCAAATCAGATTTAATCATGGTCAGATAAAAGCATTCTATTTATACTAAAAGTCTATCCACTATTTAACTGTTTGTTTACTTCTTTAAACGTTCTACACATGGACAAACGAGTCAAACACGTCAAATTTACAAATAATTTTCAAAACAGAGCTAGGGTGTTTTAAAGATAATGTGGCAAGAAAATATTATTGAATAATATTTTAGGCAGGAGTTGAGTACTCTAATTTAAACAAAGTTCAAGACAACAGAACGAAATAAACTCTTTACACAAACTCAACACTGGTGGCGAAGAGCTTGGAAGAATAAATACTTAGTAAGAGGAAAAGTTTTAGTTTGTTTGCGGGCCGGATGTCTGCTGTGAACTTTACACTGACTTGAGAACATTTCCTGCTCTGAGGCTATGCTAATAATTTCGTTAAGGTTATGTGTCGGGTGGTCATAGTTTAATTTCTTCCAAGGAATTCAATGGTTCATTTCACAACAAAAACAATATGTGACTAACATTTCAACGTTCTAAAAGGGTCGTTTTAATGTTTTGTAAAAACTAATTAGGGCTAATGATATAAATAATGTGCATTGAAAGTATTTTAAATTTAAAATTAAACTGTCACACACTAAACACATAAAGACTTAAATAGTTTAACTTTCGTGCATAGAGTTCTTTTCTTTTTTTTTATCAAAAAAGGACTTCAGTGAATGCCTGGTGTCCATGAAAGCTAAATTTAGACTATTTTGGCAAAAAATGATCTTTAATTTCATTCTTTTTTTTAGATAAATAATATCGTCAGACTCTAATAATTGCTTCTGCAACTTTTATTTACAAAATTTTAATACTTTTCATACTGCCAACTTGTAAAGTATTCAAGACCACCTGGTGATCGAATTGAATACTGTACTTAATAACTAATGAATTACAATTTCGTAAGTATTAGAAACCAAGTTTTTTTTTTAATACCAGCGAAGCTATGAAAAATTAACTACAACAATTTTAAAAACTACTTGAAAAAGTACAATCTTGACAGTATACGCATTGCAGTTTATGCATATTTATTTTTAAATAATCCTAGAATCAAAGAAATTTTACTAATGTATATTCTATGTATAGGGTTTTCCATCGCACACTGTAAATAAAAGGAATATTGTTACTCGGTAATAACGACTTAAGCACGACAAATTCCTTGAAGAAAATAAGATAGCAGCGAGATATAAAGATCAAAGGCTAATTATTCTCTATAATGAAAAATAATGTTGATGCAGACCACGTAGTATTTTTATGCTTCCGCCATCAAAGTTATAGGGGGTTTTTCGTTAAAGGAGTGGAATGGGTCAACACAAACGCAAAGCAGTTGACGAAACTTAATTTTTTACAACGGTCTTTGTTTCATTGTCTGCATTTCAGGTCCTCCTTCTTTACCTTTGCGAGCTCATTTGTCCCATTGTTTGGATCTGGATGGAATGTTAACTTTACTTCTTTGAGCTAACTAAACTTGGTACTGCAAAAATATATGTGTTTTAATATGATTTTTTGGGATAACCATCTACAACTTTACTTTTAAATACAAATCAAATTTATTTTCCATTATGGAAATCACCACGCACTGTTAAAGAAGAGTTTGTAAAACAAAAAAAGCTTTTACGTAATAAATTTTTTATCTTCAAATACTTCCCTGAAATAGTTCAACAAATTCCTACTATAGTGTCAAGTATGAACATTAAATAAAGTGTTAAATTTTAACAAAGCAATTAAGATGTTTTATGTAAATATTATTTTTCTCAACAGCCATTTTTGTTTTGGCAGTCTAAACTGTGAAATAATGTTGAAAAAAGCTTAATTTTATATAATACGCTTTGATTCCTTTATAATGCAATAAAACAAAATGCATTTGTGCTAAATTCATCTTCACTTTAAATTTTAAATACTAAGTAAAACATAATTTGATTTAATGAGGGAGTTTAGGCCTAATAAGAAACTATTATTAAAAATCTATGACAGTATAATCCTACGAGAATCTTTCGTGAGAAGTAATTTATTCATATTAATTTAAATCAAGTTGAAACCACCTAAAATTTCTCATGCCCTTGGTTTTTTAATTTATTTATTATATTTATTATAATTATTTCTACGTTTCTTAGGAATTTAATCGTCATATAAACAACAGTAACCTAAAATGAAATACAGTATATAAAACCGCTTTGGATCTGATTCTAAAATAAAACTATGTTAACTATGAATTAAATGAATAGAACATGTATTAAAAATGATCAGTGTAGATAATTTATATTATCTTGGTTACTGTTCAACCAATTTATATTTCTTGGGAGGGTAATTGCTCTTTAGGGAGCTGTAAACCTCGAAATTGGAAAAATAATTGCTTTGACAAGTAAATAATCTTTGTTTGTTATTAATTTTAAATAAACAAAACTATAAATATAATATAAATGGCAATTGAAATAATGCATCATATAAAAAAGGTATCAGGGGATTTGTAAAATTTTATAAGTGCTTCAACTAATAACTGATTTATATTTTATAAACTGTTATTTAATCATAAGTTAATAATGTGTACTTGTTAATATAATTGTGTAATGTTAATTGCCACAAAGAGTAGGCATATACGTGTTTAGATTAGAAGTGCAAATGAATAGTTTGACCTTATATAATAACCTGAATAAGTTGGCATATTTGGATTGGATTGCCTTAAACTTGATGTTAAGCATAACTATTTTTTTATCATTCTGCACGAAATCAGCCTGTTTTTTGTTCTCTCAACTGTACCAAAACCGATTCTTTATTGTCCTAGGACTGAAAAATCATCTGGAGAATTTTTTAGGTCCTAGTACTGAAAAGTCAGCTGTTTGCTATGTATATTATTATTCATTTATTAATGTTGAGGAGCAGAATTTTTAAATTCAAACGTTATAAAGAGCATTGTTTGTAAATAACATAAATGTAAACACTGCATATTACTAACTTTGTAAATATAACCTCGAAAATACATCTTTATAGTTAATATTTTTAATGATCAAAAGTCTAATTTCGCATTATGATAAAAAACGTTGTTCATCACTCGGAGCAAAAGTGTCTTTTTGATGCTTAATAGTTTTTAAAAACTCGGCTGCGCCTCGTTTTTGAAACACGATTACGCACCAAAAAGACCCACTTTTGCTCCTAGTGATGAAAACTACTAATACAATATTCCATTTCCTTTATTTTAAATACCCACACGTCACCAGATATATGCAAATGCTTCATAAGAACGTATGTTCCAGCTTCAAAATATTTTTATATCAACCCTAAAATTAAAGCTTTTTCTTAGTGCGATAAAGAGTATATATATAGTTTTATAAAGTACGGGGGTACTGATCATCTGCTCGGTAAACTTGTTAAACGTGTAAGGCGAGCTCGTTCGTTTTGCTCACCTACCTCACTAGTAGTACAGCACTTCAATTTTAACTTGATTAACCACAGGCTTAAAATGTAATTTATTTGCTTATTTATACAGTTATCAGCTATTTTTTGTTCAATTTATTAGCTACAAAAATATCTAAAACGAAACGTGGGAACTTTGAAGGGCTGTAGAGCGAAAACCGGACTTTTCCCAGTCATGGGACCTGCTCCAATCGATTTATAATGAGCGCAAATTCTATATAGACACCAAAAATAAAAAAATCTTAGAGGGAAAACGTTGTTGGTCATACAAACAGTACTGATTTCATAACTGATTTCATTCAATACTGATTTTCAGTACTGAATATACAATAACAATTTACTGTATAAAATAAGATACAATTTTACTCAAGATTAAATTAAACATTAAATAGATATTAAATATTACAAGATTAAAAAGTATTAAATATAGAATGTGTCTATTATGTTTGGTAAAATACGAAACAGTATTATTGTTGGTAATTTTACCTTAAATAAGAAAAAATAAAACACAAAAAGTTTGGATAAAAGTAAACTAAAAGCCCCTGAGATTTGATCCCGCGGGATGGTTGGCCATTAAAGGTTTTCTCCAACGGACAAGATTTTCTTTACACATTTTTGTCATTAATGGGCGCTCATTACTCGAGAGTTTGGGAGAAACAATCTTAAAGAAATCTTTCTCCTAAAGACACTTTACTAGCTTATTTATAGAGTATTTTATAAATATAATGAAGAATCAATATAAATAATACTTTATATAACGTAGTTTATGTTATGCCGGTTAAGTTTGAATTCTGGAACATGAAATGAGATCAAACAAATTAATATTTTTTGTTTAGTTTAATTAAAATAAAATGGCCTAAGAAAAATATTAACGTATTATTTCTCATGATTAGGCATAGGCTACACATATATTTTTATTAAATTTGAAGAAATTTTTAACTATGAAATTCTATTCATTTAAAGGTATTTTCGGATGATGAAAATACCTTGAATAGTGTCTATAGCTCTATCGGGAATCAACATTTCAAGCAGTCTATAAAAAAGTTTTGAAATGTCAGTAAACTGCCCAGTTGCTTTTTAAACTTATTTTAAGGACATTAAACAAATAAAATATATTTTTCTTGGATAGAAGATATTCTTAACAAACATTAGGCTTGTATATTTGTATTTTCCTTACTTGCCTATAAGGCGGCCCAAATTCCCTTTTATAAATATTTTTCGCGTCTACCACGTAAATGCACTGCGAGCAATGCATCACCGCTATCAAAGGTGAGCGGGGGGGGGGGGGGGAGGGGGGATCACATCCGGTGGGTTTTCCAAATTCCCTTCCGTATCTGAACCTTTCCTCCTCGTGGCGTTTCCTGTCGATGCTTCCATTACGGCAAAAAAAGTTATGAGAAAAATATGAGATAATGATTAAATGTTAAAAAATATAAGTGAATACTAACATACAATTTTTCAAGATGAAGTAGTACCTATTTTTTTAACCACATTAGAATAGACTCCCTCTTAACCGGCCACCTTTGGACCAGGATGCGGCCGGATAATGAATTGGCCGGTTAAACCGATGTTCATTTAAGAACGCCAACCTACAATTTTATGTGGTCTAATAAATATAATTATCACTTGAAAAACACCTTTAAATTATTTATAGCTAACATGCGACACCCATGAAATCCACAATAAACCTAAACTAATAATAATTCGTTTCTTTAATGTGGTCTACTGGATAGTAGGTCCAAACGCATGTACTTCCGGCAGCATTCACTTCCGTCCAGGACGTTACATTTTAATTTTGGTTTGAGAACGTCAATATGAAATAACGTTGAATTGAATGATACGGTAGATAAGAAAACAAAAATTCTGGAGAAACACAGCCGGTTAAAGCGATGTTGAGATAAAAAAAAATGGCCGGTTAAAAAGATGTTATTTTTGTGTTAGGGCAGGCCGGTTAAAGCGGAGACCGGTTAAAAAGTGGCCGGTTAAGAGGGAGTCTACTGTATAGTTTAAATTTAGAACAATGCCTTCCACTTTCACTTTAATTAATTTGATTTGTATCGACAGGTGACACTGTTCTCCATACAGGTAGATTTTCCCCCTAACAGATTTCATACCTCAAATTTTAACTAAGTTTCAGGGCTGTTCGCTTTAATAAATCTAAGTCTGATATTTTTGGGGACCTTGGCAACAAACATAACTATCACATCAAATAAATATCAAATAGGCCTAAATTATTAGCCTATTTCATTAAAGGGACTAATTCTGAACTTTATTTCACCAAAATCAGAATAATGATGAAATTTTTATAGCTTTCTAACATAAAACCCATGGATAGTGCATTTCCTCCGATGCATTTCCTCCCGATGGACAGCATTACTGTATGTTTAAGTAAAAACTTACTAACAAGAAAATAACATTGTTAGGTTAGTACTAAAATATCTTACGCATTCGAAAAAATTCATACCGTATCACGTGAGTTTTTTTAGAGTGAATTTTTTTTAAGGAGTATATTCGTAGTGTCAAGTACTGTATAATCAGTAGGATGTTACTGACTGGGATTTTACTATCTGTAATGGTTTAAGTACTCATTTTCTAACATAAGGTTTGCAAATTTGATTTTGCAGGAATTTTTTTTGAAATATTTTGGTTTGAGCCACTTTATATTAGATGTACATCAAGACTTAAACTTAAAGAACCAGACTAAACCATACTATTATCACAATTAAATTGAAATGTTTAATTTTCTACTTGGAAACTTGGATAATTAGCTAAGAATAATATTACATGGACTGTACGTAAACATTTCCAAGTAACCTTTATACCCTCATTTTCTAAAACTACAAAGACTACTTATAAAGAACGTGATAAATAAAATAAACAAGATGTGCATAGCTACTGCAGTATATGTTACAAGAGCGAAATTGAATTTCGGAGTACAAGAAAGACACATGGAAGTTGAGCTAAGATTGTCTCAACCGCAGCATTTGGAATGTATTTCTCGCGCGCTCTTTGAACACATTTCTCCGCTTCAACACTTTCAAACCCTTTTCTACAATAAAAAGTATTTAAATACAGGCCTAGATAAAATATAAGTATAAATATTATAAATGGATGTATTATAAAATAATTCTATTGTTGACCAAATTATTGCTGTTTAATTTCTTCCATAAACTATTTGACATATTAGTTCAACAATAAATATTGGGTGTAATAAATTACACATCTAAATAGTATCTCATATTTTGTTGAACTATTTAACCTAAAATATTTGTTCTAATTTTAGCTTTTATTAGTATTATTTAGGGCACCCAGTTTTTAAATAAGTCAAATTTATCTTACAAAATGACCTTAAAAGGGGTATAAACTGTCCAGAAATTATTTTTTAGTCAGTGTTGATTGTTGGAAATTTCATCTTTCGTGTAGGATTACTGTCTTCAAGAATATTTAAAAATGCTTGTCATTTGGACGTTTTTACAGAAGGAATTAACGTTTTTACACGAGTCTTTTTACAAAGTTATAGAGATATAATGTTAAAACAGTTTTAGTTGGACGATCAAGATTTGTTTATTAAAAAAACAAACTAAATTAATCAATTCTAAATTCTAAATGATACAAAAGACCGCGACTGTCCGGCATGGGTCATGAGATTCAAACAATACTACCTAAATATTTGTACTCACTGTAGTCCTGTTTATGCTCACAGTATGCTTACCTGAAAACAGAGAAAATTGTAAATAAAATACCAAAACAAACATTTTCATAATGATTGATTAGACTTATTTATGAAATACTGAAACCTTGCATTCGATTGGCCCAATAACGATCGGTTTGACTGTGACTTTGACGAGTTTTACAAATATTTTTATAATCCTTTATGTGTCTGTTGAGAGTGGTAGTACAAATCGTTGTTTAATTTCTATATTGCTTGTAAAGTTCTACTGTTTTTGTTGATTCCGTAGTGTGTCTACCGAAGAAAACAAAGCTTAACCAAATCTGTTGACTGTGATTTTAACTACACAGTATGGCAGTTTTTATATGCTTTTATTATTTTCGTTTCGTTGAAAATATACTCAGTGTCATCCTCAGTAGTAGCTTACTCTGAAAATGGTAGATTATGAAACACTGACTTTTTCAAATAACTAATTTAAACAGGTTTGTGAACAGGTATTTGAAACAAGTTTTAGAATAAACTTATTAACTTATCATGAGTTCCTATGGCGTTTTACAGTAAATAGGGTGACTCAAAAAGGATTTCATGTTAAAACCCAGAAGATTTAGCATTGTAAACGTTTAAAATAATTGATACACGCTAAACAATTCACTAAGTTACAAAATCCTGTCAATAAATTTGGCAAACATCTGGTGTACAATGAGCCACAAATAGATATTTTAAAGCAGGGATTACAACGGGAAAGGGACTAAATTGGATTAAAGAACTGAGCGCCATCAATCCAGGCTCCAGGGAGCGTAACCGTCAACATCAGCGCGTTGTTGTGAGGCGGGAATACTCAACACCGAGCATGCAATATCGTATTGAATACTAATGGAAAATGAGTTCTACCGTGAAAGGGTAATTCTAACAATCATTGAAATTATAAAATATTATGTTTATAGGCCTACTTACTATATTGATTTTGGTAAACACGTGATTGATTTTACTGCGTGATATATATATCAATACGAGTAAACATATCATAACTGTTCACGATGATTTAAATTTGAAATTTAAGTTAATAAATTCAATAATCAGGCAAAAGTTACATTTTTTTAGGTAAAAATAATAATAAACAGCTTTATTGGAACTTTTAAGGATTTTTACTGAGTGAATGAAGGCTTATTAAAGACTTTTACAGCACTTTTTTTTTGTAAAATAACGCTTTGTTCGGTACTAGCAATAACAATAAAAAAAAAAAATAAAAAAATAAAAAAAACTAAAAGAAATATAAAACACCGATTAAATAATCCAAGCAAAATAATAAACATTACAAATAAAAATATAAAAAAAACAAGAATAGTTATAGAGTATGCAATTGTTTTCAAGTTGGCTATAAACCTATTGAAATTATATCAGTTTCAATTGCAAAAACTTTGTTTTTTATGTAGGCCCCAAAAGCAATTGTGTTTTATGTTTATATTTTGCAAGTAAAACGTGTTTATTAGCTAAAACTTACATTATTTAGAATAGGTGTATATAAGATCTATAAAAAAACGAAAGTTTCGAAAGGGAAGTTGGAGGGACGCGAGAATGTACTTTTATGAATAGTGATGAGATCCGGAAAGTACCTTATCTGCCTTGAATACAGAATCACGATGCTCACCTTTATGGTGAAACATAAATAGATAAACCAGATGTGTCTTGAATGAAACATATTGTAAATGTTAGAACAAAAACCACGTCTTAATGTAATGTAATTTATGAGCAACAATATAGGAAGACAAATTGGATAAAATACATTAGGCCTACTTTGTTCGATTAAAAGTCAACGAGGAAATTTAAGTACAACCAAGCCAGGGTGAACCAGAGGGTACAATTTCTTAATATCGGCAGCAATCCTCAAGCCGACGATAGATATCTTTCGAATGAATTTCAATAACAACCTGGAGGAAAAGCACTAGGATAACAATTATCTTAGTAGGTACGATGGGAGTTGATAAATTACAACTACTACCAAACTTTTTACTATGGGACACCCATGATTTCATGATTTGTTTCTATCAAGTTAACATAAAAAATACAAACCTAACCACTTCCACGACATGATCCTTGAAATCCGGCGCGATTTCTTCACCTCGCAAAGCCCAGACCCCATCACTAATCTACACGGATCCGTTCTGTTAACAATTTACCACGCACTCGAGTAGGCCTAACATTTGTACGAGTAGAACCTGTACTGCAGTCAGTGAGGTAGGGAGACTTGTGAGTCACGGGTCTGCAAACACGCTATCAGTCGATACGGCCAGTGATAAGAGAAATGCAAGAGACTTGCCTTCAGTGCTGCCAATATCTATAATTCAAGTTTTACAATGATTAAAACAATGTAAGGTCTCAATAGTTTTATTACTTTTCTATTACAAGTCAAGAATTTGTTGTTAATTATATTAAAACATAGGTCTATTTATGATTTTTACATAAGCATTAAACTCACAATCTATACATGGTGGGGAAAAATCTGGAAACGAAATTAAAGTATTTAAGTAATAAAACTAAAACTTTCCAAATTGATTTTGATTGACAAAGTCTAGGCCTACTTCCAAAAGTCTTTATTGTTCTTGGTTCTCCAAGGGGGGGGGGGCGGTCTACAAGGAGTCAGAAGAATGTCTCAAATTTAAGCATCGGTCAATATGTACTTAAAATGAAATTCTCTAAGAATAGAGGAGAATGTCGCAAACCCGACCTCAAAAGGATGACCGAGTCAAAAATGGCAGGCGGTCAAACTTTTCATTAAAATCATAGTGCTGAAAAACTGCAATAACTAACCGATACACTTGACCTTTTGAGGTCCGGTTTGTGGCAAATTGCTCACTATTCAAATCCCCTTAAAATGATGTATCGTATGACGTAGACCAATGCAGTTTCTCTGACGACTTCCACTAGGGACGTCCCTAAAGGAAGTCTTTGGAAAAACTTCATTGGCCTACGTCATATCATACATAATTTTAAAGGGCTTTGAATTCTAAGCAATTTCCCACAAACCTGAACACAAGAGGTCGAACGTATGGGAAGTTTGATTTCCTGCCATTTTTGACTTGCTCTTAAGGTATGATTTCCGGCATTGTTCTCTATTCTTAGAGAACTTTAATTTGATGTACATGTTGACCTATACTTACATGTTATATTTTCTTCTGACTCTTTGTGGATCATCCTCCCTTGAAGATTCAAAGAAAATAACTACTCTAGGAAGTAGACTTTGCCATTCAAAATTTATTTGCACAGTTTTAGTTTCATCATTTAAATACTTTTAAGGATATTAAATCGGTTACAGACTTTTAGCCACCCTGTATATTAATAGACAAGCATGTTTCTTTTCCTCCTTTTTTCTCAGCTTGTGTGCATCGTAGAGGAAATCCAAGCATATCGTTAAGTCCTGTAGATGAGCAGAATCCCATTATAATTCACATTTTTAAACAAAACTTTCATGATTTTAAAAAGTATTTTCCGACAAATAATTATAGTACAAGAAACAAAGCCAACACGAACGTTCCAACACACTTCACCTCTCCTTGTAGAAAACAACTTCTATACTCTGCCATTCAATTTTCAATCACTTGCCCCCTTCTCTGAAATTGGAAGGTGACATCAAAAAGTTTAAAAGAAAACTAAAGGATCTACTTATATGAAGAGCCTTTTACAGTGTTAAAAGCTTATTAAATGGCTCGACTCTTTATCAGAATTAAATTGATTTTTGTAAAGTAAATAATGTGTTATGTTTCTTGCTTTGTATTTTTGTTTCAAAGAAGACGATGTGTGTATTTTAAGAACTATTATAATATTTAATCTAAGGTATTGTTTATTTTATTATTTTTGCCTTGTACATTTTTTTACTTGACCAATGCAATTTATTGTTACTGGTTAATTGAAGATATGATTTTTTTACTTTGGCCCTCTGGGCTACGAAGCCTAAAAAGGCTTTTGAAGTTTCAATGTTGAGAAGTGTAATTGATTAATCATTAGACATCTCAGCAAATCAGGAAGAACATATGTCTCCTGGTCAAATTTTGATCAGTTGGCGATCTATAGTTTTTAATTATGTACATAATGCTATCTTCTTGTAAGTATTTGATTTATTGAAAGAGAAAAGTTAGTTTATATTTTTTGGCTGCATTACAAATCATTAACACTAAAAACTTAATACAGGGCGAGGCAAAGAAACAGCACAATAAAAAAATTACAATATTACAGAAAAGAAAGGTTGTTTTAACATTAAGCTTAAGTACACGAATGAACATTAATGTTTTACCATAAAAACAACCATTTTCAATAAGGTGTCTTTAATGTAGTGTTCCGTTTTCGTGTTATTAGTAATATAGACAGATCAACCTTATTAGTTTTTAATTCTATGATAACCCTAAATTAACTATATTGTAAAAAATGTTTTTATGGCAAAAAGGTAACCTCCACCTCCATTCATTTACTTAGAATTCATGTTAAAAGACCGTCTTTTTTTGTAATTACATAGGCTAATTGGTGATTTTTAGAAACTGCAGTTTCACTATCTTAACCTGTACGAAATAAAATATTGACTTTGGAAGTACTGAGTGCAATTAGATACGTGGCAAGCTTCTCTTTAATCACATTGCTAAAAATTCAAAATTATTTAGTACTAGTATACGTATTGCTCGAAATCGAGCAATTTATTTAAATACAGTACAAATGTTACTTTAGCTCTAAATCAATGAAATCCGACCAATCCAATAATGTGAGTATCTTCAATCGCCAATAACTACACGTATTTACAGCTGATTATTAACAGATGTTTCAAATGCTTTATTCAGTCCCAATGTTATTTAATTGGAGATTTTTATATTTCAATGGTGGATAGCGCCTTTATTTTCAGTCCGATTCTCATCATTTTTTGGCGGAAACAACTACAGACCAAGCCCTATCCAACGACACCAAAAACTTGAAAATCGGTTGAAAATTGTAGGAGGAGTTCTCAAGACAAAAAAACCCTAAGCGTATTAAATAAGTATAGATAAATCAAAAACGAGTTTTATCTCTACTTAAATTTTTTAATTGTTGTATTAATAAATTAGACTGGCAAAGCCTTCAATTGTGTTTTCAAAGACCAAAGTACCAAGACACATCTGACGTACACATAAAAGTATAAGCAATCCATTTGGTTGAAATCGAGAAGAGTTGCATAAATATTTACATCACCTTGTTGACACATCTCTGCCCATGTCCTCTAAAAATATCATCACGTTTCTGTAAAATTTAATTTTACTTTAACTTTCGAAATGGTTGAGAGATTCTAAAATTAATTTTATCCTTTATGAACTCCTAAATAACAATCAAGACCCCATGATTGATAAAGGTTTAAAAGGATGCTTAGTAGATCAAACACTCTCTTTTGGTGAACAAAAATACACTTGAAATTCAGGTACAATACAACCAATTCTTAACACAGGTTTTATTCTTTGTGTGTGTAAAGGAAACAAAAGCAATTATTAGGATCCTGGGTACATCCCGTTCGCCATACCATCAGAAGCCCTTTGCGTCAAAGGGAATCAACAAGAATGCTCACCGGTGGATAAAACTTTATTTTTAGAACACTCTGTGTTTTACCTGTTTTACCCCACTGTTGAACCTCTATAGAGGAGTTTAGGTTTCTTTTCATCGAATGTTTTCACCATAAAACTAGAATACTGCAGTTTGTATAATGTTAAATGGCAATGTCATTATTAAAATTGTAATAGTGGAGAATTCATTTTCAAATTAATAATTTTATGCATGTAGTTTACTTATTCAAAATTTTTTTGTTAATAAAAAATAAAATGAATGGACATTTGACGAATATTATTTGCCTATATTTTACACTTGGTCTTATAAATTGAGAGTGTTAGCACATGCATGCTTTTCAACAAAGAAAAGCATTTTGAACTGAAATAATGAATTAAGGGGCTTACATGTATGGTAACATTGTTTACATCATTACAACGATTCATTTGACTAGGACGTTCAGTACCATGAGTATGAAGTACAGTCTTATCGAGGTGTAGTAATTTATAAGGTTCGCCAGTGTACGGTAAACCAACTAAATAATTAAATATTACATTTTATAAGGACTTTATTTTGCGAAGACAAAAAAATTAAAGGAATTTACATAAATTGATAAAATAATAAAAAAAGCCCTATGTAAAGGTATCATCCTTCAGTTTTATTTTCGATGAATCTAAAGGCAAAATTGTTTAAGTTGGCTCATAGCATTGTTGCAGTATTCAATGTGATTTGATTGCATAAACCACCATTTAATTGTTATCTTAATGGTATCAATTTGCATCATTTGAATCTAAATTTCTTTTTATTAACCTACTGAAATTTACGCCCAGTGACGTCATAATAGTATGGTCCTTTTACATAAGTTACTTATTTGTTGATTTAAAAAAAACAATGTCTTTGTATTTCTTATGTTTTATTAGATATAAAAAATACTTTAAAACAAGTTAAAAAATTGTTTATTAACTCAGATTCAATTATAAATTGCAGAAAGTATAATATTTATAAGAAAATCGTTTCAATAATAATGTTACATTAATGCAATGATATTTAATTAGTTGAAGGTAACAGTATAGCGTTTGGCATCCTAAACGTGCTTCGCTCTGTTATGGTATAGCGTTAGGGTAAGGGTAAATAGATTACACATATGTGATGATAATGGGGCTTTACAAGACAGAGCAAAGCCGTGCCATTTGATTTTACCTGATGTTTAGTGTATGTATAGGCTTCCTGACTACTAATTGTCAGAGTCCGCCTGCTGATCGGATTATCTAGTTATAGTTGATTTTTCACTGAAGACTTTTGTTTCGTGGAAGTCAGGTAAAAGTAAATTTAAATAACCATTCAATTTAAAATTTATGGAGCTTACTAGAATATTGCTAATATTTTTCAGGATTTTTCATGTAACTTAAATTGATATTTTCTAAGCCACGCCTCTTAGCTATTTCTTAAATTTAGAATTATTTAATTAAAGTTTTTCAGATTTTTAAATTGATATTTTCTAAGCCACGCCTCTTACCTATTTCTTAAATTTAGAATTATTTAATTAAAGTTTTTCAGATTTTTATCGGTCTGCAGTAAAAAAAATAAAGATTTGAGTGATAAACAAAAGAAACAGAAATTATAAAACACGGTTGGAAAAATTTTTGAACATTAATCAATCTATGATCCAAAACCCTGAGGAAATCGAAATGTTATTGCCTTCTGATGTAATCTTTTTCTTTTGATTCATTTAAAGGAATGAGGTTGGTTGTAAACAAGATGTAATACTGCAACCACTCTAAATGGTTTATCTATTTATACATTTTTATTTCACCCCTGCATATTATATTATGAATATAACTATTTTATCTTTGTGGATTATTGGAGTTTTTTTTCGTGAAGATGCAGGATTAATTTTAAACATCCCTTTATCCATTTTACAAAAACAAAAATAAAAGATATTTTTAGTTTGTAACTTTGAAATGTAAATCCACACAGAGTTTATTAATGGAAGTCTGAGTGAGCACGAATTGTGTTATCCACCGTATGAATATTTATAACCTAAAGTACTATAACATCGGTACAAGTTATCGGCTACACAACGCGATAAAAATTCAAATTGTGTGAACTGCAGCATCATAACATTTGTGTCTTCACTATATTAGGAAACATATTAATTACTGACAAATATGTCTTGTGGATTCTCTGTTCGCACAAACTATTATTTTTATCCAGGTTGATTTTCATATCTTTTAAGATTCTCATGCGCGAAGGCTTTTGTGCCAAGAAAACGGAAAAGAGGAGATACATATTCTATGAAAGTAGAAAACGCAAGACCTTCTTTGTTGCACTCTACACATCCCGAGATTTTCTTTTTGTCTGTCTTGGTTACTTCCTATACTCTCGCAGTAACTGAATGTCAGTTTTGTTTTACTATTGTATCTGCATCGTGCATCTCCTTTCCTTTATGTACTTCAGGATTATTCGATAACTACTCCATATGAACCCATCTTCCTAATTTCAGTTTCTATACTTTTATGGAAGGCAATTTAAGAACGTTTATATGTTTTTTCATCTTGCACTATCAATTCATATACTTTATTACACGAGAAAACGTGGAATGATCTAAAGCCTCATCATTGAAATATAAACGTAGTTAGTATATACTAGTAAAATATAAATTTTCTTAATAGTATGGTTTCTCTAGATGTCATTTCATAACTAACCTTAGTTGATTTATTTTGTCTAAGAGTTGTGATAAAAATAAAGATACAATTGATGAACATTTTCTAAATAGTCTTTTCATGAGTGTAGGTACAGTAGGCTTACATTCTTGCAGTGACCATTGCTGATTGATTCATTTGAGATAATTTGCATGACGCTGTTAATTGACTGATAAGGGAAGAGTAGACAAATAGTTGGAAACCATATCTCCTATATCCTGAATTAATTTTCTTACAAAAACAAATCATGACTTATTTTTCGTCTATTTTTAAAAAAATTGATAGAAGTATTATCAAAGTTGTACGACTTTTGGTTGAAAAAAATTGGTAATTATTTTTCAATATTGGAACTTTAAAGCAAAACCTTATTGTTTTTTCTCTCTCTCTCTCTCTCTTTGTTATATACTAATTATTTTACTGCTGATTACAACCGTAATATTTTACTATATTATATATGAATATTTGTTTTTCAATTATTGATTTTCGTGTAGTATTGTATTTGTTTTTATTATATTACACATTTTACAATTTTAGGTACATACTGTATGGTAGAACAAGTCAGTTTTCAGCATGCTAAAAATCTCCCATGTAAAAAATAAAATGTAAACGATATCTTTTATTAGAAAAAGCTTTTATAATAGGCCACGATTTCTTCTTTTTTTTAACAACACAATATTTTTGTTATTTAATTGCAACCATAGAATTAGACTTTATTTATTGTTATTAATTTAAGTAAACATTATTTGGTCTGAGTCCTATGGGTAATGATTTTTTTACCAGACCCGCGACACAAAGTGTGAATATTTAAAGTTGAATGATGTATGGTTTTTTTTTTTTATTTGAGACCCCTATATCTAATACATAAAAACTTATCAAAAACAAATATTTTACTATTTTTTTTTTATTATAATTTTAGTCAATAACCATACTGTTGAATGTTTTCCCATACACGCCCCAACACTGCCCCTTCCTTAATTGTCGCTCATACATTCTCATGGATCCACATGTACATCCTAATTCTTTTACATGCAAATGTTGGTTAATTTAATCCCTACATTCTCTCTACTTTTAAAACACCATCTTAAATTACAAATTGTTTCTTATTGCCTTTAGTTTAACCTCATTAAAAATTAATACTTGGTAGTGGTACTGATGGTACCGGTACCAAGAACCGAAAACCGACCCTTTAAAAGGACTGGTACCGGTACAGACTTTGAAATTTTGGTACCGACACATCACTAATTTTCACATATCATATTAAAAGAACTTTATAAGAAATTTAGCTCGACAGACAACTAGGGCAATTGAATAAATGGAGGTGAGAAATGAAAATCAGTTTATCACTAATATCGAGGGAAGCTCAACATTAGGATAGCTTAGAAATACCCAACCCTGGACCACAAACTTGAGTTAAACATCAGTGGATTTATTAGTTAGAGTTTGATGTTATAAATAAGAAAAAAGGAAGAAAAGGAAAAACTTATGATGTAGTTTGCATATAAGATCTAAAACGCAGGATCAAAAACAATACTTGGTTTGAATCTACGTGACTAGAAAATATAGATCCAATTTTCTTGTTCGGTCCAAGACCCAGAACGTAGAATAATACAAGGAAATGAATAATGCAAGACATTCTAGCTTTTAGCAGTCTTGTTTTTGAGACGGGTTTGGCGTGAGTTTTATATTTATAAGTTAAAAAATTATTGAAACATGCACATTCATTTTATAACAAAATATAAACACTCAAAAAGTTGAGTGCTTTGTAAGGATCTTGACACAATTTTAGTAGTACAAAGAATACTAAAATAAGTGGTTTTTCATTGCAGAACTTGTAATATAGATCTTCAAAGTACTATTTACCGACCCACTTACTTTTGACACTTAACTATTGGTTTATTATTCACTTTCCTATTTTAGTTATTCATTAAAATAAATAGGATAGGCCTATTTATCTAACGAAAAACAGAAAAAGAAGGTGATCTCAATACAAAGGGACAATATAAGAGGGCTGTTTGCAAAATATCAAATAGTGTGGTGAATTGTGAAGAAATGACTAAGCAATGATTGCTTTTATCATAATTATATACTGAATATCAATGCTGACTTTATCGTAGCTATAAATAAATAAGTTATGCTTAGCTAACAATACAATAAAATCAGAATTAGTTTTAAAATTAAATTCCTTACTTATTGTAGGAGTAGTAAAAAATACTTCATTATGGATTAAAACTTAGTTTTGTCACATAACAACGCGGCCGAGATATTCACTCAAAATTGTCATTTTTAATCAAAATAATAATAATAGCAAGGGATTGCAGACCAATGTTTAGCCTGTTTACTTGTTTTAGCCTGTTTCCGTCCCAAAAATCACTTATAGTTAAGATGACTCAACGATTATTTATTTACATTCCAACGGCTTGGCCAATATTTCCACAACAAAAGAGTTTTCACAAATGAATTAATTCCTTAAGTAATTAAAAAATATAAGTAACATTATAGTGGTGCATCAATAACTTTAAAAAATTCAAAGGTTAATAACAAACACAAAAATATTAACAGTAATGAAAAAATAAATAATAAAAAACAATAAATACAATGAATAGAGAAAACAATAATACCAGCAATGAGATTACATTAACAATGTTGACAATAAAAAGCTACGACGATAACAATAAATAAACTATAGTATCAGAAGATAACAGTACAAGAGATGCATGAAAAATCAACGAACTATAACATTCACTGTGCACTTGAGTTGTCAGGTCGGTACACTTGAATGCAGGGAAATCTGTGTTTGCCAGATCACGATGGCAAAAGTGGCCCTTTAAAGGCACCTCCAAAATGGATGTAACGCGGTTTGTTTGTTGATTGTGTTTGTTTGTGCGTGCATGTGGTTGAATTAAAACTAAAAATAAACTGAGACAACACGAGTTGGTCCCCTTATAGGCGCCACCAAACACTGGAACCACTAAACTTGCATTTGCCGAAGTGCAGTTTTGAGAGAAGTTAGAGTTGTGCAGAATAGGTCGATTTGATCTGGCAGCATATTTCCGTGGCGTTGAATTCTTACTATGGCGCTGTTGGTTTCATAAGATGTAGAGACTGATGTTTGGATAAAGAAGCTGTAGATCTGGTACCACAGGGAACAAGTTTATTCTTTGCAGGAGATCAGGACAGTCAAGTCCTGATTATGGAATCCTGAGATAGACGTCTAGATTCCAGGTCAGGTAGGCTAAAAAAGCGTGGCAGTTCGTCAAGAGGGACATACATATATCTGAAACCAAGACGCACTCCTGCAAGTCTTAAAACGTTTTTCGAAATTTTCAATTTCTTCTATTAGATACTTTTAATGATGAGACCAAACCACACTACAATACGGTCCAAAAGGGGCCGTGCTAGGGAGAAATACAAGAGCTTCAATATTTGGAAATCGTAGTGAACGCTCTGGAAACTCTGTATAGAAGGCCAAGGATCATACATACACAACGATACATTTGATTTTTTAGTTTGATTTTTCTGTCTGCAAAAGGGTAACTCATTGTTACTTGTTATCATTCATCGACGAAATCTGCTTAATAAGAACACTAATGTTAAGCACGGCGCGGGGACGCGGTGAAGGGTAGCCGGGTCGGGTCTCTTCCAATATTAACGGCTATCTGTTGATACAGCTTTACCCCGTCCTGAATAAACATTGACAGGCATTGTAAAAAGTATCCCAGCTTTTCACATTACTTTGAAATACTCTTTCAGTTAAGTATATTTGCCAGGTATGTGAGTAATTTTAGTAGGCTTCACATTCTTCATTATATGTAAATCGTTTTTACATCATCAGGAAAATTATAGGCTGAAATTTACTATAAAGTAGTCAATGGATTGTAATACGTAATTTATAATCTGGTATAATTTAATTTATAGACGATTACTAGACAATAGAAAGAAATAATGTTAGGGGAGAGTAGGGTAATCGTGCGCGGCGGGTAAAGGTGCGCATCGTAGTTTCTTATGAATGAAATAAGTTGAAAAGCTTCAGTATGTGCTGCAGCCTAGCGGGGGACTCAACAACTAATACCCGACCTCGTGGTTTTCGATACTGAAATTTTTTAGGTTATGAGAGGCCAAAATCTAAAAGTCGTGTGTGTCATGTTATTTTTGTGCCTCAGAAAATAGTAAGGTTAGGGCAGATCTTTAGATAACTTAATACTTATTTAGTATTACAATTAATGGTAGTCTTTGCTTTATCGTTTGAACCAATTAATTTATGGTTTCATCCCTTCTTAAGATAGTGAGAAAAAAAAATACTTTCGAATGCAATGTCGGGTAATGGTGCGCGGCAGTGGGCACCATGTAGTTATAGGTAAGAAAAAAAAAAATACTTCTCCTTTTCACATTATTGTTTACAGATGCTCATAAACTGTTCGTCCTGGAGTCATGCAGACAGCTCAGGTGCAGACACAGCAGAAAATTAGCCTACGTGTGTTAATTTTTCATTAACCCTTGAACAATTTTGTAATTTTAATCAAAACTTTTGTTAAGTGTATTGTAAAGCTCAAAGAAAGTATTGTTTAGATTTAAGACATTCCATATGTTATATTGATATTGAATTTATATTAATGAAACACATTTATTCTAATTATTTCAACCCATACGTCCCTGCGCACCATTACCCACCCCCATGGTAGGGATATCGTGCGCAAGTGCATATTTTTATATAATGGTGTATATTTAATCAATGTTAATATATATGATAATGATAATTTTTTATAAGAAACTACATTAAATACCAAGAGTTTGACACATGTATTGGTAATTGCCCGCATATTTTCGGGGAAGAATTTTTTCCCTTAGGTGCGCACCATTAGCCTACCCTTCTTTCCCCTAAATGGTAATAGAATAAAGTGAATCATATTTAAAAGTTATTGTTTACGACATGTTGTCTTTACTATGCTCTTTTTGCATATTTATACCCCTCAAATAATCAAACAATACAATATATTTTAATCAGACTTCTTGGAGATCCTTCAAACCTCAATAAAATAACTAGGATATGTACAGTAGTTAGTTTTTAAATCTAGATTGTACTTCACTATATAAATAAAGACAATAACCTATAACGAACAAAACACCTACCACGACTTAAAAAAAAAAACCCCTACAGCTCCAAGTCGTATACAGAGAGGGGTTGAATGTTAGATTGTTTATTTATATCGTTAAAAATGGTAAGGAACAACACATAATTAACGTTAGCAATTTTGTGCTGATTCCCTTTTGAAATTCAAATTCAAGAAAAAACACAATCACTAACAGCAGTAAAACACTTCTTCGGATGAATTCAAAATTTATATTTGCATTATTAATGTATTGTAAAAATAGTGTATAAAGAAGTGTATTCCCCTCTTTAATTTGTTTGTTTGCTATGGTTAATAACTATCCTTTGGGTAATGATAGTAACTCAAAACAAAGTATCTTTTGACGCTTCACACATCTTCATCCATATCAAGGAGTTCATCCCACCTGGATTCAGAAGAAAATCTTAAATGTAAGCATAGGTTACATATACCTATGTACATCAAATTAAAGGTCTCTCTTAGCAGAGTATAATGCCTCAAACTAAACTTCAAATGGTTTTAAAAGGCGTAAATGGTAGGCATTTATATTAATCTTCACAAAGAAACGAATCAAAAAGGGAAGGGACTTTTTACTCTCTCTATGTATCAACTTGTGGAAATGAATTGTTATTTATTAAAAAAAACTCAGTTTATAGTAAAAGGTGGTCCACAGTAATATAGTAAAGTACGGCCATAGATATAAATCGATGCGGGTAAACACTCACACTGTGGTATCAGGCATTTCGCTGAGGGACCGGAGTAGGTTAATGTGGAAAGTTTCTGGGAAGCGGTTCTGATAACCAACCCTCTTTTGACCGCGATATTGGTGATGATCAAAACGCTCTTTTGATCGCGATATTGCTGATCAAAATGCTTTTACCCACAACATTGGTCAAGCTATATGTTTAAAAGGCAATCATTTCTCTTGCACACCATCGTTAAAAATGTTTATTAACTTTTCAAAACGCAGGGTGGTTCTTCTAAATTACTGTCATGAATTTGCATTAATGCTATTGCCGTATTACATGTCAACGCAATACAATAAGCAAAAATAAATACCTTAAATAAAAGGTCCAATATTTTAAAATGCAGTTATATTTGGAAAGGTATATTTCCGTGTCTATCATAAAATTCTAAAAGTTTGATATTTTATATCATCGTTAAATATGATGGAAAGCAAGTAAATTTTTTTGGTCTTAAAATTGATTGAAATTGAACAATGGCTTCTAAAATAGTAAGAACTAGTTGCGTCAATAATATTTACTAAGTTTGAGGCATCTGTGCGCCATAATAGTAAATAAAAAAACATTAAAATAGCGAATTGTTTGTGGAAGAAGGTATAAGTTTGAAACTACACCCCTTTTTAAGGGCGAAGGGGGCGAGATACTCCAAAATGTCACAATACCAAACTTGTAGAGCGTATATAATAGAATATAGTAATGGCTAAACATATATCAATATAGCAGTATATTTACCAAGTTAAGGTGAATTACGAACACTTAACATGAAAAAATGTTGAGAATTTTGTGTTTTTACAATTTTTTTGGGGCTAAAATTCGATTGAAATTGGCAAAAAGCTTTTTTTTTACAGATAGAACCTGTTGAGGTCATAATATAAATAGAAATTCATGCATACATATTACATAATAGTAAATAAAAATATCAAAATGGCACAATTTTGAGAAAAAATTTAGAAATTCTGAAAGTACACTCCTTTTTAAGGGTGAAGGGGGTGAGATACGGCAAAATCGCATACTATCGAACTTGTAGAGCGTCTAAAATAAAATATAATACTGGCAAAAAATATAAATTTTGCAGTACATTTGCCAGATTATATCAATTTACGAACAGTATACTTGACATTTTTTTAAGAATTTTGTGTTGTACGACCATTTAGGACTAAACTTAGATTGAAATCGGCCAATGAATACTACTATAGTTAGACCTATATTAGGGCATGTGCCATAATAGTAAATGAAAAATATTAAAATAGTGCAAATTTGTTTACGAGTTTTGAAATTTTGGAAATACGCCGCTTTTTAAAGGTGAAGGGGATGAGATACGGTAAAGTGTCATAGGACCAAACTTGTAGAGCATCTAAAATAGAATACAATATTGGAAAACCCAAATCGATATAGGAGTATATTTAACAGGTAAAAGTAAATTAATTACAAACAGTATAAATGAAAAATGTTAAGGATTTTGAGTTTTACGATTTTTGGACTAAACTTAGGTTGAAATTGGCTAATGAATGCTACTACACTTAGACCTATATTAGGGCATAATATGTACAAAATTTCACGCATCGATGTGCCATATAATAGTAAATTAAAAATATTAAAATAGTGCAATATTTTGACGAGTTTTGAAATTTTGGAAATACGCCGCTTTTTAAGGGTGAAGGGGATGAAATACGGTAAAATGGCACAAGACCAATCTTGTAGAGCATCTAAAATAGAATACAATATTGCTAAAACATGTATCGATATAGCAGTATATTAACCAGGTAAAAGTAAATTATAAACACTATACATGAAAAAATGTTAAGGTTTTCGTTTGTTTACGATTTTTTTGGACTAAACTTAGGTTGAAATTGATCCATGAATGCTACTATAGTTAGACCTATATTAGTGCATAATATGTACAAAATTTCACTCATCGATGTGCCATAATACTAAACGAAAAATATTAAAATATTCCAATTTTTGTTGGTGAATTTTTGAAATTTTGAAAGTACGCCCCTTTTTAAGGGTAAAGGGGATGAGATACGGTAAAATGTCATAGGACCTAACTTGTAGAGCGTTTAATTCCCCACTAACGATTTTCCCTCAGATTCGAGATAGGACCTCTCGTTCAAAAGTTACAGCGAAAATAGTAAAACCTTACATTTTCGGGTTACCGGTTTCCACCCTTCGTTATTTTTTTTGGGGGGGTTGAAATGAAAAATTGTCGGATTTCAGACTTTTCCCGGGGGTATCAGATATTAAGCCACCCGCATGCCAAAAATCAAGTTTCCAGCTTACCCGGAAGTAGTCTAGAATTTGTATGGATGAATCAGTGAGTCAGTCAGTGAGTTACACATGGGGCTGTATATTTATTTGCCACCTTTATGGGCCATTAAAGGTTTTCTCCTACGGACAAGATTTTCTTTACACATTTTTGTCATTAATGGGTGCTCATTACTCGAGAATTTGGGAGAAACAATCTTAAAGAAATCTTTCTCCTAAAGACACTTTATTGCCTTATTTATAGAGTATTTTAAAAATATAATGAAGATTAAATATAAATAAATAACGTAGTTTATGTTTATGTGTTTGAATTCTGAAACTTGAAATTATTATTGCTCAAATGTTTAGGCATACGCATATGTTTTTAAAGGTATTTTCGGATGATGAAAATACCTTTAATAGTGGCTCCGATCGGCAATCAACATTTCAAGGAGTTCATAATAAAATATTTTAAATGTCAGTAAACTGCCTAGTTGCATTTGAAATTTATTTTAAGGACATTAAACAAATAAACGATATTTTTCTTGGATGCAACACATTCATAACAAACATTAGGCTTATATGTATATTTGTATTTTCCTTACTTGCCTATAAGGTGGCCCAAATTCCCTTTTATAAACATTTTTTCGCATCCACCACGTAAATGCACTGTGAGCAATGCATCACCGCTATCAAAGGTGTGTGGAGGGGAGGGGGGATCACATCCGGTGGGTTTTCCAAATTCCCTTCCGTATCTGAACCTTTCCTCCTCGTGGAGGTAGTTTCCTGTCGATGCTTCCATTACACGGCAAAAAATGTTATGAGTAAAATGTGAGCTAATGATTAAATGTTATAAATTTATTAGTGAATACTAACATAGGGCCAACAATTTATTTAGCTGAAGTTTTTTTTTGTTTTTTTTTTCTTTTAACCATATTTCAGATTATAACAATGCCTTACACTTTCACTTTATTTTCCCATAAATCAGAGGCTATGACGCAAATAAATTGTCTCCCTTACTAAGATATCTCACGCGTTCGCGAACTTCATACCGTATCACGTGAGGGTTTTTTTGTAGAGTGAAGAAGTATATTCGTTGTAGCAAATACTTTATAATTAGTAGGATGTTACTCACTGGGATTTTACTATCTGTAGTTGATTAAGTATTCATTTCCTTATATACGGTTTGCACATTTAATTTTGCAGGAATTTTTTGAAATATTATTTTGATTGGTACCACTTTATATTAGATGTATAATTCTAATATAAGACTTAAACTTAAAGAACCAGACTAAACCATACTATTATCACAATTAAATTGAAATGTTTAATTTTCTCCTTGGAAACTTGGATAATTAGCTAAGAATAAAATTACATGGACTGTACGTAACATTTCCAAGTAACCTTTATTACCCTCATTTTCTAAAACTACAAAGATCACTCATAAAGAACGTGGTAAATAAAATAAACAAGATGTGCATAGCTACTGCAGTATATGTTACCAGAGCGAAATTGAATTTCGGAGTACAAGAAAGACACATGGAAGTTGAGCAAAGTTTGTCTCAACCGCAGCATTTGGAATGTATTTCTCGCGCTCTTTGAACACATTTCTCCGCTTCAACACTTTCAAACCCTTTTATACAATAAAAAGTATTTAAATATAGGCCTAAATGAAATAGATAGAGTATAAATATTATAAATTGATGTAATATAAAATTAACCAATTGTTGACCAAATTAATGCTGTTTAATTTCTTCGATGAATCTATTTGACTTATTAGTTCAACAATAAATATTGGATGTAATAAATTACACCACTAAATAGTATCTCGTATTTTGTTTTTATCTATTTAACTTCAAATATTAGTTCCAAGTTTACTTTTTATTACTATTCAAAGCACCTTAAAAAAAATAAATCAAATTTATCTTACAAAATAACCTTACAAGGGCCATTGGGTCTAAACTGCCTAGAAATTATTTTTTAGTTTGTGTTAATTGTTGGAACTTTCATATTTCGTCTAGGATTAGTGTCCTCAAGAATATTTGGAATGTTTGTCATTTGGACGTTTTTAAAGAAGGAATGAACGTTTTTACAAAGTTATAGAGATATACTTTTAAAACAGCTTTAGTTGGACAATCAAGATTTGTTTATTACCAAACAAACTGAACTAATCAATTGATTCGAAATGATACAGAAGACCGCAACTGTCCGGCATGGCTAATGAGTCTGAGATTCAAACAACACTACCTTAAATATTTGTACTCACTGTAGTCCTGTTTGTGTCACAGTATGCTTACCTGAAAACACAGAAAATTGTAAATAAAATACCAAAACAAACATTTTTATAATGATTGATTAGACTTATTTATGAAATACTGAAACCTTGCATTCGATTGGACCAGTAACGATCAGTTTGGCTGTGAATTTGACGTGTTTTACAAATATGTTTATAATGTTTTATGTGTATCTGTTGAGAGTGGTAGGGGAAGGTGGGGCAAGACGGGGGTACTTAAGCACTTAATAATTTTTTGTTGCGTTATGAAAACCTAAATAAACATACTCCATATATCAATTAAAACTGCAGTATCTATAGAGTCAATAAAAAAATTTGATTAAAAAATCAAAAGTATTAACAGTAATAAAAAATGTTTTTCTAAAGGTTTACCAAGTACCCCATCTTACCCTATAGTGAAGGCAAGATGGGGTACCTCAATACTATAAAAAGAAAAAGGGGTTTAGTTGCTAAATTAAAACTGATTTACCTTTTTAAAATATTTATTGTTTATACCTATAAATAGGCACTGTCTCAACACTAAATAATGTTATATTTACCTTAAAAAATTAATCAAACAAAATTATTGATAAGCTTAATCAAAGATTAACCCTGAGCTTACTCGAAAAACTAAATACAAATAAGAGTCTTGCTAATTTAACCGTCTTGGCAATAATAGGCCTATTGTTAAATGAATAATTTTTATATCAAATACCAAAGTCGATAACATTTAAAATGAACACCATTTAAATTGTACACCCCATCTTGCCCTCCTTCTAAATACCCCGTCTTGCCCCCAAGGACAAGTTTTAGGTTAGATTGATTTAATACTACAAGGATATATTCCTCTAGGTTATAGTATGCATTGATGTATTCCTAAAAAAGTACCTTACTCAATAATAATAATCAATAATACCAGAAAAAAACAGGTATCTAATTCTTTTCACGTTCAAGACTGACAGAAAATTAGATCGTCACATCATAAAAACACATTTAAATCCATATTCTTGGAACGGTCTGTTCAAAATGGCTGGTAGCACTATCAGACATTCGCATGGCAACAGGCTATTAGTTCAACTATTTGCCGATATACTGTGACATCTGCCGGAGCAAAAAAATGTAAAACCCCGTCTTGCCCTCAACCCCGTCTTGCCCCGCTCTCCCCTAGTACACAAATCGGTGTCTATTTTCGAAATTGTTTGTAAACTTTGTTTTTGTTAATTCTGTGGTGTCTATGGAAGAAAACAAACTTAACCAAATCTGTTGATTGTGATTTAAACTACACAGTATGACAGTTTTTATAAGGTTTAATTATTTTCGTTTCGTTGAGAATTATACTCAGTGTCATCCTCAGTAATAGCATAAATCCTCATTTTCCTATAAAT